>JAWQFJ010009604.1:0-28518 GCA_034096865.1 Theodoxus fluviatilis | reverse complement strand
ATGTGTTAGGTATGTTACAATTTTTTAAATAAAGAATTCAATATATTGTTTGTTATCATTGGAAGGGGTAAAAAATCAGCTTTCCAATGGTTATACAGCTTTGAGTTTGGTTAAGTTTGACCCGAGTTATGAATTTTACACCAATAAAATATGATGCCTCTGCAGCCGAGTCTGCCAGGAAGTTTGAGCTGTGCTGCTGTGATGTGAAGGCATGGATGACTGCCAATATGCTTAAGCTCAATGACGACAAAACGGAAGCCATCTTATGTGGCCCAAAGATCAAGAGAGACTCTGTTGGCTTGAGCACTGTACGCGTTGGCCAGTCAGACATTCCCTTCTCACACACTGTTAGAGACCTGGGCATCATGATCGACGAAGACCTCACGATGAAGGCCCATGTGAGTGCTGTGGTAAGCGGATCTTACTTCCACATCCGGTCGCTTGGTAAGCTGCGGAACATCCTTACAGACAGGGCTGCAACTACCATCGCAGTGGCCTTAGTCATCTCCAAGATTGACTATGCCAACGGCTGTCTTTGGGGCCTCCCTGTCCAGCAGCTCGACCGACTCCAGCGTGTTCTGAACACGGCGGCAAGGATTGTGTCTAGGACCAAGAAGACCGACCACATCACTCCAGTCCTCCGCAAGCTCCATTGGCTCCCAGTCATGAAGAGAGTGGACCACAAGGTGCTCTCCCTGTGCTATAAGCGTGTGCACGATCCAACTTTCCCCCAGTACCTCAGAGACATCATCCCTCTCCACAACCCCCCCAGATGTCTTCGCTCTGCTTCCCAGTCACTGCTGGCTCCACCCAGTAGGGCCGGCCACATAGGGAAGCGCTTGGGTCGCCGCTCGTTCTCCTACTGTGGTCCAACCCTGTGGAATGCGCTCCCCCAGAACATGCGAGAAGCGAAGTCACTAGAGCACTCTGAATACTCACCTTTTCTGACTTGGGATCTGTGTTAATAGTCTTAAATGAAAGGACATACCTGACTGAAAGACTGTGCACTAGTCTCTGTTTTTGTTAACTTTTTCTCCCTTCCCCCAATCTCCTGCGCCTTGAGCATGCTAGCTGCCAGCATGGATATGTGCGCCATACAAGTGGACATCATCATCATCATCATCAAAATTGGTTAATTGAGACAAAGAAGGCAAATTGAAACCAGTTTACACCCTTTTTTACTAAAATTAACTGTAATTCCCACAGTTTTCAATCAATATTGTTCAATTTGGTATGAAAAGAAAGGTCAATGTCTCTACTAGACAATTATATAGGTTATCTTACTTTGAAAAATAAGATTTGTTTTACCTTGTGATTTTTAAAGGGGCACTCCCGTGACTGGAAAAAACAAAAATTCAGGAAATTTGAAAAAAAATATCAAATTTTAAGATATTGCTTTATATCACCAGAAAGAGCCAAAAAATAGCTTTCCAATGGTATATATAAATTTCAGATTGGTTAACTTTAACTCGAGTTACGAATTTTTATGTGAATAAAATATGTTGCAGAGCCAAAGAAGGAAAATTAAAACAGTTTTGGCCACACATTTTTTAATCAATATTGTTGTATATCAAAGCACAATTGAGGTGCTGAAACTAAAATTAGGAAAATGTGAGCAAAGCAGAACTGACATGCAGAAGAAAAAAAAAATTGATGAAAAAAAAAGATCAAACATGCACAAAACAACTGAAATGCCTTTAAAAAAACTTGCCACATGAATCAAAGATGCACTGAATTTGAAAGAAAGCTGAAACTGGATGGGTTATCAAACAAAAACAATATGAACAACTGGATGGGTATTTAAACATCTCTTTTGAATTTTCGCTGCATCCTCTTGTGTCAGGTATTGAACACATGGGGTGGATTCAAGTGTAGCCGGCAATTCGGATGTTGTAGTCGTGAAAAGCGTGAGGCAATGAAAGGCCATGGTTGAAAGTAATGTCCCAATAACATCTTTTCTCCCCGAAAAATCAAACAACACAAAACCTTATTTTCAATGTGAAACACCTACTGATAGTGATACTGACTGAGTCAGAATGTGAGTTACCATCCGCCATCTTGGATTGTGATCGTGGAGGGGTACGCTGTTATGTGCATGGAAAAGGACATTTCGACAATGAGCACTTACTTGAAACTTTGGGAAACATTATAAAAATGACGTATCTATTAATAAGGATAGTTTTTAGAGTTGGATCAGCACATAAAATTGGTTTGATCACATACTTCTGTGGTATGAGTTTTGCGCTTGATGCTTCTCCGTATATACTTTTTAGACTTACCGCCATTTTCTCCTTTCTTGCACAGAAGTATGTGCTCTCTACGTCATACAATAGGTGCCCTACTTAATTAACTTCCGATTTCATCAGAAAACGTGCACTTGGTGACCTACCCTCCGCGATGAGCGAAAAACCGGGTTTCAATTTTACGACATCCAAAACGGGAGTGGATTCCGCGTTTTGTAACATACCTACATGTGTGCACGCGTGCGTGCGTGTGTGTCATGTGTTTTTCCCCCTAACAATTTACATATCTTTTTTGGATTGGAACTGTTATACTCGTGCAGCTTCTCCAAAGGAAACGACAAAAGTTCTCTACCGCATTGTAAGGTCCAACAGATGCCAAGTTTGCTAACCGGACGAGCATGAAGTGTCAGTGCCACTCCAAAAGCAAACAAGACTCATCGTTGTATAGTCATGGATGGATGGATGGATGGATGGATGGATGGATGGATGGATGGATGGATGGATGGATGGATGGATGGATGGGTGGGTGGGTGGATGGGTGGGTGGATGGATGGATGGGTGGATGGGTGGATGGGTGGATGGGTGGATGGATGGATGGATGGATGGACGGAGTTTAGGGGCCTAGTGTCGACCTTGTAGTCTAAACGAGGCCACGACGTTAATCATAACATACGTAATTCCACTAAATACTTTTGTGTGTGTAGAAGATTGCTCAAAAGAGACATGCCTGGAACGGTGGCCTTGGATGAGCAGACAGGCAGGAGAGCTTGACATGCAGGAAGACTGTGCAGGTATAGTGCAGGCAACAAGGGCTCGCACAAAGCCCCTTCCCACTGTGTCAAGCAGACTGGGACGGCAGAGTACACAACGCACTACATGAGGTAACCTCAACATGGCGTGAGTGATTCACCTCCACTTCATCAAGAGGTCAGTTGGGTTGTGCTCTGCCGATCCCGGATGGACCATTCGGTCCCGATTCACTGTTGTTTATTGTGGTTGAGCCTCAGCCAGTGCTGGCTCATCGTGCAGGATTCCCATGACTTGCTCATTTAAGGATTAAATCCAGAAGTTATAACTAATTTTAGAGTAATTTTTAAAAGATTCCATTTACTATAACTACTTCATAGTGTAATTTGGTGTCTTTGATGTTTATTCTTCGACCTCTGTACAGAGACCTGAAATTATTTTTTGTTTCCATGTTTAAAAACAATAATATTTCAAACTTAGGTCTTAGCCTACAAGGCTGATGTGTCTTTCAACCATCCATCCATCCATCCTTTTTATCCCCCAGTCCATTCCACACACTGAGAGACCAAAAGCAGATGTCACTATAACAGTGAGCCGTCTTAGAAGAAACAGGCCCAAAGTCGGCATGAATGGTCTGTGTTGGCAATCCTAGATTCTGCAGAGGCACACAACGGAACCATTCCACTCAAGAGCTGAAGCTAGTGTTTGGTTGTTTAGTGATAGTAGCCGTTTGCCCCAATTCAGAAATTTACTGCTTGTGCCAAGAATTGTACCAGGGCGACACCAGCACCTTCAAGTGCAACTGCTGTGACAAGGGCTGCCACTGCTGTGACAAGGGCTGCCGCTGCTGTGACAAGGACTGCCGCTGCTGTGACAAGGACTGCCGCTGCTGTGACAAGGCCTGCCGCTGCTGGGACAAGGACTGCCACTGCTGGGACAAGGACTGCCACTGCTGTGACAAGGGCTGCCACTCCTGTGACAAGGGCTGCCACTGCTGTGACGAGAACTGCCACTGCTGTGACAAGGACTGCCATTGCTGTGACAAGGACTGCCACTGCTGTGACAAGGACTGCCACTGCTGTGACAAGGACTGCCACTGCTGTGACAAGGACTGCCACTGCTGTGACAAGGACTGCCACTGCTGTGACAAGGACTGCCGCTGCTGTAACAAGGGCTGCCACTGCTGTGACAAGGACTGCCACTGCTGTGACAAGGACTGCCACTGCTGTGACAAGGACTGCCGCTGCTGTAACAAGGGCTGCCACTGCTGTGACAAGGACTGCCACTGCTGTGACAAGGACTGCTGCTGCTGCTGTGACAAGGACTGCCACTGCTGTGACAAGGACTGCCACTGCTGTGACAAGGACTGCATAGTCACAACAAATGCTGCAACCAGATGCGAGTTTTGTAGAAGCAATCCCAATGCGCCGTCTTACAGGATCAGAGGTGTGTTAAGTTTGAGAGAGGTGGGCTACAACATATGTTCTGAGATGAGCGTTCACAGTGGGCCCCGACAGCCTCGTGTAGGAGAAAAGCTTAGGGCTTTGCGAGTGCTCGTCAGGAGCGCTCAACTCAGAATTTTTTTTTTAGAACCTTTTTAATGAATGAATAATTAATGAATGAATAATTAATGAATGAATAATGAATGAATGAATGAATGAATGAATGAATGAATGAATTTTTACAGCTGATCAGCCTTTGTAGGTTATGTAAGGTCACTAATCACGAAATAACTGGAACTAGTTAGAATACGATCAAGTCACAATTTCTCAAGTTGTTCGTCTCTTGTGAAGTGTGTAGGGACATGTAGTGGGTTGATTCTTATCCCCAATCGACAGGGGAAATACCTTTCAAAACAAAACATACCTCTAGTACTGTGAGAGGATCACGTATGATGCGTTAGGATAGCTTCTGCAAAGCCTATCTAGGTTACATCTCTGGGGCCAAGATCCATTGTTGGAGACATATAATGGCGGCCTGCTACTGTGTACAAAGGTGTTTCACACACACACACACACACGCACGCACGCATGCACATACACACACACACACACTCACACACACACACACACACACTCACACACACACACACACACACACACACACACACACACACACTCATGCATGCATGTCACTGTTACAGATGCACTACAAGACATTCTGGCAAAATGTCCTAGTGCAAAGATGAATGAAAAGATAACTGAGAACTACAGCAAAAACTTCAGGCAAAGAGCAAGAAGCTGTCTACACTTGGGTATCTGAGAGAAATTTTCACACAGCTGCTGCTCAGACACCTCCAACTATGGTGTTCAAATGATCCATGCTGGTGGAAAATATTTAGCAAGCAACATCTCATCCTCTTAGGCTGACTCAACATCAATCAGTCAAATGGCAAATTGAACAAAATGTTTTATTTTCCCTTTTCTGAGATACAACCATGTAGAATCTCAACACACACAGACTATATGTACACTTTTCGTGAGATTTCCCTCAACAAATTACTGTTTCACACATTTTACACAGGACATTTACTTAGTAAATGCTGTGATTGAGGAGACTTGAAAATCCATTCTTTGCCTGTGGCTGATAGGAATGGGCATGATGCAGCTTGTTGAGTTCCTATCATGCCTGTACACACCAGTGTGATTCCAAATCCAGGGAGTAACACATGTCTAGCATAGCCTTTCCGTGGAAAACTATCGCATGTCATTCACATACACTATATTCACGACGGTAGAACTAATTATTCCAATGTAATTGCAGTCAAAGCATGCTTAAGAATCTTCCTTGAGCAGCCAAAGTGTCAAACCACAGATGCAGGTTAAAAGTGAAGTGATACATGCCTCCTTCCCATCAAAGCTAACTGCCGTGCTTGAGTGAGATAGTTCCCACACAAAATAAAAATGGCTAGGTTTGAAAGTCATCTGCCAAGCAGCAAATGCCAGATGAAAGCTTATTCCAACAAGACTGCTCAATGGCACTATCATGGTTTCAGATTTCTGGACAATATAACCATGCAGGGAGATTACAAGATGATCACCAGAGATATTTGTTTACACTCAGCTCTACACTGGCTTCATTTGAGAACAGCCTGCTAGCCACATGGCTGGAGTCCAAGCCATCTAGTTGTTGCCATGACATGATTTTGTACAATACTGTTTCTAAAAAAAAGAAGAGTTCACTCCAAGAGATGTAACCTTGAGCAAGCACTGAATGAACTTGATACATCAGCTTGTGTCTACGATAACACAGCAAGTGTTGCATCAAGGACATCAGGAGAAACAGAGAGTGGCGGTACCAGATTTGGTGGTACAGATCATATCAACACAGTCTCCCACTGCTGACAGCATGCATACAAGTTGAGGCAGACAGACAGACAGTGTCTACGTGGAGTGGAGGTCAGGCTGAGCAATGCGCGTCTCCTTGTCTGTGTTGCGGGCGTGCTCCTTCAGCATGTCCATCACCGAGTTGTCATACTCTTCTGGTGTGGGCTTCACACCTGCAATGCAACAATGAATGAATAAATGAATGAACAAATCAAACTAATTAATTAATGATTAATTAATTAACCCCTTTCCTGCCATGCCCGGAAATTTTCCAGGTCTTGAACTGTCAAGCATCGCTAGGTCTCGGAAAAAGTTTGGGCTTCTAATGAAGCACTGTCATGAAAGGGAGGCAACTACAAATGACTCAGTTCTGCTCGGTTCAATGCTCTAGAAAATAAGAACACAACGATATGACAAACACTAGTACAGTTTAACTTGAGAAAAATCCCTGGCATATGGCATGCAATATATATGGCATGGAAGGGGCAAAGGTAAAATAGTATGAATGAATGACTGAATGCATGAATAAATGAATGAATGAATGAATGAATGAATGGTTTTACAGCATATTAACCTTTGTAGGACAAGTAAGGCCATTGATCATGAAGATCACTTGAACTGGTTAGAGCAAAAGTGTGTCAAGTCTTGATTGACCTCAATCATTTGCCTTTTAAAAATCATGATATAGGGAGATGTGGTGGTTGATTTTTTTTATACTCCCAACTCACAGAATAATGATATCACAGGAGGTGGCAATGCAACAACAACACAGACAGACACACAGCTGTGACACTGTCTGTCAGAGAAAATCTGGGACAGACTTTCTGAAAACATGGCTGGCACAGCTAAATGAGCATTTCTATTTCATCTCCCCTTAGTAAAATTCTCTCTATAGTCTCCTCTGTTGCCCTTAACCCTTACCCTTGCTTCATGATTGGGACTGGTTGTGTTGACAGACAACATACATGACTGTGTTTTCAGCTGCAGCCATTGTTGTTGATGATTCATACGGCATCTTTCATCACCATTGCTTCATTTTCATTTTTCTCCTTCTCGTAAGAGGCTCTTCCAAGAATTTGATCTATCAATATTTTTTTTCACACCATAAAACATTCAATGAATGCCGAGGTCAGAGCAAATGCAGCACAAGAAGTCTGCTTGAAATCCATTATAGCAAACTATGAAAAAATGAAAGAAGTGGTGGAGACAGAAGCACTTACCTGTGACCCAGTAGTAGATTTCCCAGTCATTGGTGGGAACGTTGATGATTATTCATCATCATTTTTCCTTCACCTTTCAGCACTTTTGCTGGCAAGTTCCTGGACAAGCTGGATGAGGAGCAGCTGGTTTTGTATGAGCTACCAGCCTTCATAGGCAATGTAAGGTCACTGATCACCAATATCCCTATGACTGGTTTTGCCCAAGTCAGATCTCAATTCCCCTAGTTATAGATCTTTCATGGATGGATGGATGGATGGATGGATGGATGGATGAATGGTGGATGGATGGATGGATGGATGGATGGATGGATGGGTGGGTGGGTGGGTGGGTGGATGGATGGATGGATGGATGGGTAGGTGGGTGGGTGGGTGGATGGATGGATGGATGGATGGATGGATGGGTGGATGGATGGAGTTTTATGGCCCATCAGCCTGTGTAGGCTATGTAAGGCCATTAAGCACAAACATCTCAAGATCAGTTTAGAGTCAGAGCAAATCAAGTCCCGATGTCTGTATGTATTCACCTCTTACGAATCACGAAGGGAGACACAGTGGGTCTATTCTGAGCCCCAACCCACAGGGGGTAATGGGGTAGGGAGATGCAGTGGGTCTATTCTGACCCCCAACCCACAGGAGGTAATGGGGTAGGGAGATGCAGTGGGTCTATTCTGACCCCCAACCCACAAAAGGTAATGGGGTAGAGAGACACAGTGGGTCTATTCTGACCCCCAACCCACAAGGGGTAATGGGGTAGAGAGATGCAGTGGGTCTATTCTGACCCCCAACCCACAAAAGGTAATGGGTAGAGAGACACAGTGGGTCTATTCTGACCCCCAACCCACAAGGGGTAATGGGGTAGGGAGATGCAGTGGGTCTATTCTGACCCCCAACCCACAAGGGGTAATGGGGTAGGGAGATGCAGTGGGTCTATTCTGACCCCCAACCCACAAAAGGTAATGGGGTAGAGAGACACAGTGGGTCTATTCTGACCCCCAACCCACAAGGGGTAATGGGGTAGAGAGATGCAGTGGGTCTATTCTGACCCCCAACCCACAGGGGGTAATGGGGTAGGGAGATGCAGTGGGTCTATTCTGACCCCCAACCCACAAAAGGTAATGGGGTAGAGAGATGCAGTGGGTCTATTCTGACCCCCAACCCACAAGGGGTAATGGGGTAGGGAGATGCAGTGGGTGATTACCGGACAATCGCCACCCGGACAATTGCTACCCGGACAATCGCCACCGGACAATTGCCACCCAGACAATCGCCACCCGGACAATCGCCACCCGGATAATCGCTACCCGGTCAATCGCCACCAAAGACATTTGCCACCCGGCCAATAGCCACCCGGACAATCGCTACCCGGTCAACCGCCACCGAAGACATTGGCCACCCGGACAGTTTTGCATGGATTCAACGGTGGGTTGGATTTGATCGAGGGTAGCTTCTTTGTAAAGCTGGTTGTCGTCGGCAAATGCATGTTGGTTTATGGAATGCGAACCTACAATGTCGAACAGGGGTTGCATGTACATGACAAACAAGACGGGTCCGAGGACGGAGCCTTGGGGGACACCAAAACTGAATGAAGAGGTGGCTGATGTCAAGTTATTTACAGATACTGTTTGCTGTCTATTTGAGATGTAGGAGTGAAACCAAGAAAGGGCCGTGTTAGTGATTCCGTAGGTGTTCTGCAGGCGAGTGAGGAGAATGGAGTGGTCTATCGTGTCAAATGCTGCGGAGAGGTCGAGTAGGGTGATAAAACATACATTGCTATTGTCAAGGGAGGTAAGGAGATCATTAGCTATCTTCAGTAGGGCGGTTTCAGTGGAATGGTTTGATCGGTAAGCAGATTGAAGTGGGTGTAGCAAGTTGTGAGAGGACAGGTGTTGTGTTGTGTCGTTGTGTTGTGCTGTGTTGTAGTGTTGTGTGTGCGTTATGTTGTGTTGAGTTGGATTGGATTGTATTGTGATGTGTCGTTGTGTCGTGCTGTGTTGTGTTGTGTCGTGCTGTGTTGTGCTGTGTTGTGGTGTAGTGTGTGCGTTATGTCGTGTTTACTTAGACTGTGCTGTGTTGTGCTGTGTTGTGTTGTGGTATGGTATGTTGTGTGCGTTATGTTGTGTTGTGTTGGATTGTATTGTGGCGTGGCGTGGCGTGGCGTGGCGTTGCTTGGCGTGTTGTGGCGTGGCGTGGCTTGGCGTGGCGTGGCGTGGCGTGGCGTGGCGTGGCGTGTTGTGGCGTGGCGTGTTGTGGCGTGGCGTGCCGTGGCGTGTTGTGGCGTGGCGTGCCGTGGCGTGGCGTGGCGTGGCGTGGCGGCGTGGCGTGCCGTGGCGTGGCGTGGCTTGGCGTGGCGTGGCGTGGCGCGGCGTGGCGTGGCGTGCCGTGGCGTGGCTAATATTCTTGTTTCCATCAACATTCAAAGGTAAGACACTTTGATTTTACAACACCCATCTTTGTTTTTTAAATACATTTTTCACCTAATTATCCAGTACGATTAGATTTTTTTTTACGATTGTGCCTTGACCTCGTTGACTGTGCCTGTGTCCCATGTACTGCAGTTACCCTCGAACTCGCTTTTTTTAACCCATTGGGGCGTGCAATCAAAAATTGTGGGTATCTACAAGTCATGGAAGATCGGTTTTGCACAACATTAGAGATTGCTTATGAAATCATGCATTGCTTTTATTGTTTAAAATTGATTTCGTGTCACTGGCTACATCGTTACTTGGGACTCGGGCGAGAGTGAATAAATGGTGTCCTTGTAAATGTTGTGACCAATCGATCCTTCTTTCATCTTTTTTAGCCAAACCATGGTTTGATAGTTTGTAACTTTGAATGGAATATTGGGAATTGTTTGTTTTGATAAAAAAAAGCAAGCAAAAAAACACCAATCACAACTAAGACTGAGTGTGATAAGTATTTCAAACCCTAATTTCACTGTGCAATGTTGCAGGTTCTGGACATTGCGGACGACAGGATAGACTGCCACCTGCACTACATGGTGGAGCGTGACGGGGTGTGGGAGTGGGCAGACAAGGCCTGGCACCCTGTCAAGATGATCCAGGGAATCGTCAAACCACCCACATTGCTCCCTGGACGAAAACTAAAATTTAATTTTCAGTGAACATTCCATCACAAAGAGCATAAAATACCCCCCCCCCCCTCAAAACGTTTCAGCATTGAAAATTGGAACCAAAAAGTGAAAAACAATTTTTTTCATCTGTAGCAGACAAATTTTCCACTTCCGCCCCAGTACCTTTTTTATATATCATCTTAATCATAACTAAATTTGGTGAAAATTATATTTTTGGAATCAGAATTAGCCAAGCAAATTTTTGAAAATGAGTTATATCAATGTTTTATGCCTCTTTAAGACCAGGGTTTCCATGTCATGAGGAATGCGTCCCATGTAACATTGTTACCAAAAAAAGAAAAAAACTTTTTTAAATGCCCATCTTTTGGTATAATGAATAAAGACTGTTGGAGAAAAATGACTGTCATTATATTCAATTTTTAAGTAAAAGTTGATGAAAATGTTGTGATTGATATGTGCATAATGAAAAGTTTAAGAGTTGTGGTAACTTGCGTTACAGTGTCCCATGTGTCATATTGTTTACTAACACATTAATTATGATACAATGTCAGTTTAACAGGTTATAGAGCCGTATTGAAGTATATTTTACATATATCAGAGTTTAAATAAACTGGTAAATCAAATTTTGCCATATTGGTGTCCCAGTGTAACGCATGTTACCCGAGATGGCTGACAAACTTCAGCACCCTGTATTTCACAAACGATATCAAGTCCTGCTCCTTTTACACCAAAATCAGATACCTCAAGACTGCATGTAACAAATACATAGAAATCAGCTTCCAGGTTAGAGTTTGATTTTTTTAGTTTAGTTCCTCCTTGAAGTGACCACTGGCATATATCCACAGTTGAGTATTTGGGGAGTTTTCACTTCATGATTTTTTTTAATTTATGTTCAATTTAGCCTCCTCTTCAAAAATCTTCAGGAGGTCCTACCAACCCTTTCTTTTTTCCATGTTACCATAACCACAACTTCCTTTACTTTGGCCTTAAAAGGCATGTCAACACTAAGAGGAAATGCATACTGAACAAAGGAAAAACAAAGTCGAGCCCACATATGCTTGCATGCACACACAAACACCAACACACACACAAACACACACACACACATCATTAATTGCATAATTGCATCCATGCACATAAACAGAGACACTTGGACATACATGCACACATATAGACACAGACAGAAACACAGATGGAATAACAGATGGAAAGATTCACAAACACACACACACACACACACATACACATACACAAACACACAGGCTGGCAGACATACAGATACTGAGGCAGCCAGCCAGACACACTAACCCATTTAACCAGCAAGCTAGATACGCTCACAGTTACACAGGCACAGATAGCCAGACTGACAGATCCACAGAAACATAAACAGACACATTGACAATCACAGATATGGATTCCAGGGTTAGACGGACAAGACACTCATACAGTGCAGTATAGAGACAGACAGTGACACTAAACATGAGACAGGAGGATGGACAGATGGTGTTTTGTGACTTATCAGCCTCTACAGGCTACTTATGACCATGGAATGCAACAAGCATTAGATCAGAACTTCCTCAAATCAGCAAGTCAAGAATCAATATTCAATAATTCCATTCCACTCTCACAAAACAGGTAGAGAACAACAGGATGGGACAATTCTTACCTCATACCCAAGGTGGGATGTGTGAGACAGACACACAGTAATAAAGACAGACACAAAGGCGGAAACACAGGCCTAGAACAAACTTGTGATTTGCTGACACAGACATCTTATGTCTTATCTCTTGTCTGTGTGCAGCTGCGTGTGTGGCGTGAGTGAGGTACATGGGGTAATGTCCATATGGTTTTTGTATAAACGGCGTGCTAGGGTGTGTAAGCGATGCGTGCGTTTGGTTTTTTGTTTTGTTTCTTTTAGCCTTCATCACTTAGTTTTCCTCGTGCTCGTTTTTTAAATGATGTCACTTGGCGAAATAAATTACTGTGAACTGTGAACTGTGATACTTTTGCTAGAGCGACAAACACACAAACATCTGAGATGGCACGGAAACTGGTTAGACAAGACTGTACATTATCTAGACGCTTGCACGTGCATGCATGCAAAACACACGCACGTACTAAGACACACACACACAGAGAGAGAGAGAAAGAGAAAGAGAGAGAGAGAGAGAGAGAGAGAGAGGGAGAGGGAGAGAGAGAGAGAGAGAGAGAGAGAGAGAGAGGGAGGGGGGAGGGAGGGAGAGAGAGAGAGAGGGAGGGAGGGAGGGAGGGAGGGAGAGAGAGAGAGAGAGAGAGAGAGGGGGAGGGAGGGAGGGAGAGAGCGAGAGGGAGGGAGGGAGGGAGGGAGTTTAAATTTAAAAAAGCATGCAGCGCGATGACTTGAATACATCCCAAAACACGCATGCCTTTTCGACATTGCCATCGGCACCGACGTGTTTTCATCCCCACCATCATCAATATCATCATCATCATGCTCGAGCAGCTTCGACTTCGGACTTGCAGAAGCATCCAATAATCACAAGGCCCGTTGCGAGAAGAGTAGTCTCTTTAACAATCTGTGACTGTTTGACTATGAACCATTCACCTTGCCACTCACACTCTCACACTCATTAATACCATCATCTTCCCATGAATTCATCTATGAATCCCTGTGTCACTCCTTCCCTTCCTCTACTCACCCATCCATGCATCTATCTATCCAGCCTGTCAATCCATTTTTCCATCCACCCACTCACCCGCCCATCCACCCACCCACTCACCCACCTATCCGTCCAACTGTCCATCTGTGCATGTATTCGTGTGTGCGTCCATGCGTGCATCTGTCCATTCATCTGTCGGTGCCTCCGTCTGTGCGTCCATCTGTCCGTGCATGCATGCATCCGTCCATCCGTCCGTCTGCCTGCCTGTCCATCAATCCATCCATCAATTATTGACTCACATGCGAAGCAAAAGTGAGTCTATGTACTCACCCTTTTCGTCCGTCCGGGCGTCCGGGTGTCCGGGCGTCCGGGCGTCCGAAAACTTTAACGTTGGATTTTTCTCGGAGACTATTAAGTCTATCAATACCAAATGTGGCATGATGGTGTATGATGACAAGGCCTCAAAAAACATACATAGTGACTTGTCCTTGCTTCAAGGTCAAGGTCGCAGGGGCCATAAATGTTGTCTAAAAAACAGTCATTTTTCACATTTTCTCAATTTTCTCTGAAGTTTTTGAGATTGGATACCTGACCTATATATGGTATATAGGGCAAAGTAAGCCCTATCTTTTGATACCAGTTTGGTTGACCTTGCTTCAAGGTCAAGGTCACAGGAGCTCTTCAAAGTTGGATTGTATACATATTTTGAAGTGACCTTGACCCTGAACTATGGAAGATAACTGTTTCAAACTTAATAATTATGTGGGGCACATGTTATACTTTCATCATGAGACACATTTGGTCACATATCATCAAGGTCAAGGTCACTTTGACCCTTATAAAATGTGACCAAAATGGGGTAGTGAACCACTAAAAGTGACCATATCTCATGGTAGAAAGTGCCAATAAGCACCATTGTGCTTCCTATGCCTGTCGTGACACTTCTCACAGTCAATGAGATAGATGACGTTGGTTGACGTGCACGACAAGCAGTCTCTGATGTGGAAAGACTGGCCAGTGATGACGCTGCGGAAGGTGGTAGTGTCCTGCAGGTAATTCTTGCACAGTACACATTTGGGGCATGGGTGACACCCGATGTTGGCCTCCTGAGCCAAAGTACGGGGAAAGGGAAGGGACGAGGGCATCAGCAGTTTTCTAAGACTGAAACAATTCCTTTCTCCTACAATAGGCGGGTATGGAGCTGCCCGTGTGATTCGTCACAATCCAAACAACCCGCCTCTGAGCCAGTGGCTGAAACAGTTTCTACCGGTGCTCCACACTGCACAAACGGCACTCTGTCTGCACTCTCGGCTTCTCTTCGAGCATACTTAAGAGTAGATGCTCGAGTCCTGGCTGCCACTTTTTTCATAGCTGCCTCAGTTAGTCCTACGGGATAGCCTCTCTTTTTTAACTTCTTTTCCAGTTCATCACATCTGCGTCCGATAGTAAAGTCTTCGGAGCAGATGCGACGCAGACGTAAGCACTGGCTGTAGGGTATGCTGCGAGGACAGTGACGAGGGTGGCATGAGTGGAAGGGTTTAGTTGTTTGATCTTGACCTTGAAGGTCACCTGAAGGTCAAGGTCATGTAAAGGTCAAGGTCAAGCATGTGAGTCGTATGGGTTTTGCCCTTCTTGTTCTGTGTGCACTGCGTGGAGGAGTTTGGGGAAGAGCGACTGAAGTCTGCACTGCATGGAGGAGTTTGGGGGAGAGAGTGAAGTCTGCACTGCGTGGAGGAGTTTGGGGGAGAGAGAGTGAAGTCTGCACTGCGTGGAGGAGTTTGGGGAAGTGAGTGAAGTCTGCACTGCATGGAGGAGTTTGGGGGAGCGTGAGTGAAGTGTGCACTGCATGGAGGAGTTTGGGGGAGCGTGAGTGAAGTTTGCACTGCGTGGAGGAGTTTGGGGGAGAGCGAGTGAAGTGTGCACTGCGTGGAGGAGTTTGGGAGAGCGTGAGTGAAGTGTGCACTGCGTGGAGGAGTTTGGGGGAGAGTGAGTGAAGTGTGCACTGCGTGGAGAAGTTTGGGGGAGAGAGAGTGAAGTCTGCACTGCGTGGAGGAGTTTGGGGGAGTGAGTGAAGTCTGCACTGCGTGGAGGAGTTTGGGGGAGTGAGTGAAGTCTGCACTGCGTGGAGGAGTTTGGTGGAGAGAGAGTGAAGTCTGCACTGCGTGGAGGAGTTTAGGGGAGTGTGCACTGCATGGAGGAGTTTTGGGGAGTGAGTGAAGTCTGCACTGCGTGGAGGAGTTTGGGGAAGTGAGTGAAGTGTGCCCTGCGTGGAGGAGTTTGGGGAAGTGAGTGAAGTGTGCACTGCATGGAGGAGTTTGGGGGGAGTGGTTGAAGTGTGCACTGCGTAGAGGGGTTTGGGAGAGCGTGAGTGAAGTGTGCAAACCTAAGTCTAGATTTGATTAAGTTCTTAAAGTTGGAGAAAATTGTTATTATTTAAAGAGGGTATGCACATTGAAGACATCTTGTTCTGCTTCCAGCAGTCCACTCACTAACAACAAAACGACAACCAAACAAGAAGGGTAAACCCCACACGACTCACATGCTGAAAGGATGTGAAAAATGGCTGTAAGAGAAGTAGGGAGACTCTTGTCCAACTTTATAAATTTATTGCATAGCTTTCGGGGCCAAGTAGGCTCCTTCGTCCGTGCAGTCAGACCTTGAAGCAAGGTCAAGTCACTAAGTATGTTTTTTGCTGCCTTGTCATCATACACCATCATGGCAAATTGGGTGTTGATAGACTTAATAGTCTCCGAGAAAAATCCAACGTTAAAGTTTTTTACAGACGCCCGATCGGAGAAACGGGTGAGTACATAGACTCACTTTTGCTTCGCATGCGAGTCAAAAATGCTTTATCTTGCATTCGCTCTCTCCTTCATTTTCTTTCTCTCTCTCTCTCTCTCTCTCTCTCTCTCTCTCTCTCTCTCTCTCTCTCCAACCAACACAAATAATGAATGGTAATAACCGATTATAATTATATATATTTTTAAACTATGGATATCCTGCAAGAGGCATTTTCGCTCTTCATCTTTATGGGGAAATGAGAACTCTTAAAGCTATACAAAATTATATCAATTACAATTTTTAAGTTGGCCCTTGATCATGGGGTGAATCACAATGTGTGCTGACTGTGACATGTAGATGTAACTCTTGGTTATTTATTCTTATTCGTGCACGATAAGGATGCAAGCTTCACAGCTTATAATGGGACACGTTTTTAGTTGTTTTACTTTCTACTGTGATGTTTGAAAATCTGCACACAAAATGTATCCTAATTATGCATGATGATGATTTTAGTGTTAAGTTTCAACTAGGTATATCTTACTGTGTTGTTTTAAAATCTGTATGTAACCGGCATATCGCTAAGACAGGCCATCATCCATTTATCCCTCCATCCTTCCAACCATCCGTCTCTCATCAACCAACCTTCTGGGCTTGCTCCAGATGTTTCTGTATGCAGGCCTTCTCCTGCCGGATGTCCTCCATCTCGTTCTGAAGAGATTGGAGCATCGTCTCTGTGGAGCTGGAGAACATCTGGAGCTCCTGCTCCTGTGCCGTCTGCAGTCTCTATGGTGCTGTGGAGAAATGGCGAGGCCTGCCTTCACACCAGCACTTAAGTGTGTGTGTGTGCGTGTGTGTGTGTGTGTGTGTGTGTGTGTGTGTGTGTGTGTGTGTGTGTGTGCGTGTGTGCGTGTGTGTGTGTGTGTGTGTGTGTGTGTGTGTGTGTGTGTGTGTGTGTGTGTGTGTGTGTGTGTGTGTGTGTGTGTGTGTGTGTGTGTGTGTGTGTGTGTGTGTGTGGGTCGGTTTCCCTGAGACTGTCTGTTTCTCTATCGGTCGGTCTGTCTGTGTGGTCTCTCTGGTTTGTTTTGTTTCTCCGTCCGTCCGTCCGTCGGTCGGTCCTTCGGTCCGTCTGTTTGTCTGTCCGTCTGTCTGTCTGTCTGTCTAGTCTGTCTGTCTAGTCTGTCTGTCTAGTCTGTCTAGTCTGTCTGTCTCGTCTGTCCGTCTGTCCGTCCGTCCGTCCGTTCGTCTGTCTGGTCCGTCTGTCACGACCGTCCGTCCATTCGTCTGTCTGTCGGTTAATGTGAGTCTCAGCTTGTGTGAACTGAATATGTTTAGGGTACATGCGGGAATGTTCCAGAGGTTACCTGATAAAGTGTTGACGTACGCAGTTTGGCAAAGGTGAGTATAATTTGCACACTGCACTAGACAGT
Organism: Theodoxus fluviatilis; assembly: GCA_034096865.1. Classification (NCBI taxonomy): domain Eukaryota; kingdom Metazoa; phylum Mollusca; class Gastropoda; order Cycloneritida; family Neritidae; genus Theodoxus; species Theodoxus fluviatilis. Next base: position 11,044 of record JAWQFJ010009604.1, on the reverse strand, counting down.
GCATGATCAGCGAACGATATCAGAACAAGAAACTACAAACATGCCGCACCGTGGTCAACATTTAGCAACAGTCGGCCATCACTTTTTATCTTACTCATGTCACGCTGAATATGCAAAAAAAACACTTTGAGATTTCTTGAGTCAGCAGCAGATCTCACCGAATCCTCTACTTCTCTTCGCGTACATTTTTAAAAGCAGGAAATACTTTTTACACTTTGATATGGTACATTTTCTCAGCACATGGAAACAGCGTGACACAGTTCATCAAGGATTTGTTGTGAATGTCACAATAAAAGGTATGAACATCCAGGAGATATTCGAATATTACAGTCCCTCAGCAGCAACTCGTACGCATTGGGGGCATCCCCCTGCCATCTCAAATCTCTCGACCGAACAGATGAATAGTAACACAGCAGGTCATGATAAAATCTACAACTTATTTAGTGTCAAGCACTGAAAACCAACAAGCAATTAAATGCACCGATGACTATGTATAATTCTCCAGCTGACAATTCAAACGAAATTTCTATCCTAAACAACTAGCCCACTCCCCAGTCACTAAACACTCCCAAAACAACCAAAAGAAAAACGAAATTCAGCCACGCCCTGGCAGAAAGAAATTTCGGGAAGCACACCCCCCTCATGGCTTTCCTGTCAGACCCCCCCATGCTCATCGTTGCCGGCCAGACCAAGACAATGAGGACCCGAGCCGATCAGGGCACACTCCGCACATCCCACTCCCTTCCCTCTTCCCCCAGACCGACCCTTTCCTCCCCTAAACCCTCGCGGAGTGTCCTCCCTGTCACACAGGCCCGCTAAGCTGATTGGAACGGTAGCTTGCTCTTCCCGCTGTAGCACTGATTTATCACCCTGGCTCTTGCCCACAATGTCCGCGTCCAACTCAAGACTGCCCTCGTCATCGAGGTCAGCGGAGGGAAAGTGCCCGAGGATCGATAGGCATGTTTGTGGAAATATGCTGTAAATGTTGGCTTCAGTGAGGGAAATTACCCATACAAACACTAGGACTGAGTTGGGAGCCGGTTGTCTTCAGGACTGTGTTGGTATTCCAGCTGAAGATCACCCTGCCAACACCGTTCAATGTTGTGCTGCAGAGTTTTCGTGAATTTTGACGATGAAGTAATTTATCATGTGGAAGCGAAACAATTCTGGGCATGACATGGTTGGTGAAGTAATGAAGGAATCCTATGCCTTTTCATTGTTCCATCATCTGGATTCTTGGCCAGGTGTGTGTGTGTGTGTGTGTGTGTGTGTGTGCGTGCATGCATTTTTGCGTGCATGCGTGCACGCGTGTATGTGTTTTCGTGTTCTCAGTTGGCTGGGTAGTTCGACCAACAAATCGATTTTTTTTCAAAACTCAAGTGAACAAAAATCAAATTTCAGCTCCTACTTGCTCGATTTTGATCTGTAAGTGCTGAAAGAATGTGGATACACTAAGCTTTCCAGCATGCCTAGCGTCTGTCATGTGATATCAAAGACTATTTTTAGAACAGCGATCGGTGTGGAGTACTATGTTGTATTGGCGTCCATATTGGAAAGCTAATTTGTATAATTTATGCAAACACATCACAGGGAGACAGCACTTGAAAAGTACAACCTATTGGGTGAGAAAATTCGACCCCAAAAATTCAACTGACACAAAATGATGGTTACCATAAATGGATGTAGCGCGTCTGCCTACGCGATTCGTAAGAGGGGAATGAAAGGGGAAATCGTCTTGCTCTATGTAGCTATTGTGATTGTGATCAGTGGCCTTTCATTGTCTTCCATTAGAGAATGGCGTGGTTCACGCGTAGATTAGCAACATGAAACGACAACCGAGAACTACGATCACGTGGTACTGCTATAGAACTATCAAGTGATCTATTCCCTTCGCAACACGGGCTTCCGCGAGCGTGGTGCACCTCTACAAAGGAGTGTGCGTAGTTGGACAGACTTCATTCAAATGTACGTGTGTTCCCAATGCTGATTGTGTGGCATAACTCCTACGAAGAGATTCCATTTCCTTTGGGGTTAGTCTGGGATATGCTGCTCAAAGAACGTCCGTCATACATCTGTTGGCAGGAACGTTCCGGAGACGTTACGAGATGCGTGGATTTTGCTGCTTTGCTGTTTTCGCTATTTTGTCACTTTGTTGATGTTGATGCCCTCTATGCGTGTTGCACCTTACTGTTAGGTTTTGTCCCTGTTGTGTGTGTGTGTGTGTGTGTGTGTGTGTGTGTGTGTGTGTGTGTGTGTGTGTGTGTGTGTGTGTGTGTGTGTGTGTGTGAATGCGTGCACGTGTGTGTGTGTGTGTGTGTGTGTGTGTGTGTGTTTGTGTGTGTGTGTTTGTGTGTGTGTGAATGCGTGCGTGTGTGTGTGTGTGTGTGTGTGTGTGTGTATGCGTGCACGTGTGTGTGTGTGTGTGTTTGTGTGTGTGTGTTTGTGTGCGTGTGAATGCGTGTGTGCGTGTGTGTGTGTGTGTGTGTGTGTGTGTGTGTGTGTGTGCTGCTGCCCTGCAGCATGAGTGTCTTGCTGCTCTTTTCCATGTGTTTATATGATACTGTATGTTGCCATGCTGCAGTATACATGTGCATGTTAAAACCATTTGCTGGCTGTTGCAGCCCAGCTTACATTTATTGCTGTTACATGTAGGCATGTTGCTGCTTGCAGACGCCGCGGTGGCGAATCAAAAAAGGCACTGACCAGCCCTGGACCAGCCCTGGCATCCAGCCCTGGCCAGCCCTGGCATCCAGCCCTGGACTAACCTAGAAATGGTCATTGGGCCAGCCCTGGACCAGCCCTGGCATCCAGCCCTGGCGAGCCCTGGCATCCAGCCCTGGACCAGCCCTGGCATCCAGCCCTGGACCAGCCCTGGCATCCAGCCCTGGACCAGCCCTGGCATCCAGCCCTGGACCAGCCTAGAAATGGTCATTGGGCCAGCCCTGGAACAGCCCTGGTATCTAGGCCTTGCCTATTCCAGGCCTGAAATTACTGCCTTAGGACCTTTATGCATGGGTTCCAGGTGTGGTCTTGTCCAAGCCCGATAAACTGTCTTGAATCCTTCACTTGAATAACTGTAGCATTTTCTTGAAAAGGAGAAGAATTCTCCAGCAACCATACCCGGCCAGATACACAGAGAGAGAGAGAGAGAGTGAGAGAGAGAGAGAGAGAGAGAGAGAGAGAGAGAGAGCGAGAGCGAGAGAGAGAGAGAAAGACACAAACACACAAAAACACATCCACATAAACACACACACATGCACACAGAGCGCGCACAGCACACACAAACACAATGAGAGAATGCAAAAATTGTACAGATTGAATTTAGATTCCAGAAATATCTTACTAAGTGTAAATAACCTTACATGAAAAACAAAGTCATTGATTGACAAGTAACGAAATTTATTAGAATTTATCACTAAGCGGTACAGTGTGCAATCTTTTGATTCAGCATGAGTTACATGAGTTGTATAATTATATTCAAAATATATGCATAGATTTATAGATTTAGTTGTACTTTGAGGTTAGAGATAGTTTGGTTTGCTAAATCCATCTATCTGTCTAAGAAAATCAATATTCCATTCTTTCATTTCCTTTCCACTTTCTGCCTACGCATTTTGTTGGGTAGTCTGCGTGCCCGGTCTGTTGCTCTTGCCGCCTTTCTGCCTATCCCGCCAGCAGCTCAGCCACTCTCCTAGGTAAGATGTGTAGATCTTCCTCTCGACTTGATGTCTTTTGAGACAGCATCTGTCAAAACAAATTGGTGAATGAGAATGATATATTTGTGAACAAAGCACAGCTCCAAATAGCAAAACTAAAGCTTCTTCATTCTTCCTCAATAGCTCAGCATTCCATATTCTATAATAACAAATGCGTACAGGACACCCCCACCACCACCCACCACCACCCACCCACCACCACCACCACCACCACCACCACCACCTCCTCCTCCTCCTCGTTGTCGTCGTCATTATCATCATCATCAAACCAGTTCCCTTGAGTGAAAGACTGGCTTAAATGCTAAAGAATCTCATCAACACTGATTACCATGGTGACCAAGACATGACTACTGCATGCATCCAGACAGTGATGAAAAGAGTGAGACTTTTTCTAAATGTTTATACAGGGGCCATTGCAAGGACTGACCCAAAGAAGTGTCCACTAAAGTTTGCACTGACAAGGCTCAATGGAGGTGCCCATATCGGTCTAAATGTCCTTCATCAATTTGCTTTTCCCCCCATTTACTATAATAATCTGCCCTTTTTTCTCACCTTTTTTGTTTCATTTGCTCCTTGATAGACCTCTGGCTTACTTCCTCAGTACACAGTTCAGAGCATAGCCATAAGAAAACTAAATGTGGACAGACAACTAGGCAAGCACACCATAGTTGGCAACTCACAGGCTTAAATCGCCCAATCCCGGCAAAGTCTTTGAACTTCAGTGTTGGGACAGGAACGGCTTCTTCTTCTAAAACCAAACAAGCAGAAAATGCATTACCAGAAATCACATACAGCCATACAGGGAAACAGTTCCAACACACTCTGCTCTACTGGGACCACCACTGCAAGTACTAGTAGCCTAACAGATACAACAATAACAACAACAACAACAACAAATCCAAACCCTTTCTCTCCAACCAAAAAATGCATCAGTTCATTTGAAGTGGGTTCAGAACCTTTGCTTAGTCAACTCATGAAGAGCTCCTGACAAAACACAATGGGCATTTGCTAAACATTTGCTACAACCATTTTAGATGTGCTGTGCTCATAGTATTTATATGTGTGGTGGTGACAAAGGTGAGACTGCAGCACCAGAATGTGATGGATGGAACTGGTGGTGTCGTGACTGACTCTTGATGATGGTAGATGTGCAGGGACAGGAACAGTCAGATTCTATTTCTGTGTTTTTTTTATTCAAGACCAGAATATGGGTACAGGAGCTGCTGGCTAGTCTGAGGCTGGATGGTAGTGGCCTGAAGCAAGCCAAGACTGTGGTGATATTCCTCTCTCAGACTGGCAGACAATCTCCCTTTATCAACAAGTGCCACCCCCCCAGAGGAGCCAGACTGGGGACTGGCCAATGCAATCTCAGCCTGTCCCCCAGTTTGTGTTTCTTTGTGATGGAAAAAGGCGTATAAGTTAATCACTCCTCTAGGATTAACATTATTGAAGGACTGCACAAGACTGGCCAATGCAATCTCAGCCTGTCCCCCAGTTTGTGTTTCTTTGTGATGGAAAAAGGCGTATAAGTTAATCACTCCTCTAGGATTAACATTATTGAAGGACTGCACAAGACTGGCCAATGCAATCTCAGCCTGTCCCCCAGTTTGTGTTTCTTTGTGATGGAAAAAGGCGTATAAGTTAATCACTCCTCTAGGATTAACATTATTGAAGGACTGCACAAGACTGGCCAATGCAATCTCAGCCTGTCCCCCAGTTTGTGTTTCTTTGTGATGGAAAAAGGCGTATAAGTTAATCACTCCTCTAGGATTAACATTATTGAAGGACTGCACAAGACTGGCCAATGCAATCTCAGCCTGTCCCCCAGTTTGTGTTTCTTTGTGATGGAAAAAGGCGTATAAGTTAATCACTCCTCTAGGATTAACATTATTGAAGGACTGCACAAGACTGGCCAATGCAATCTCAGCCTGTCCCCCAGTTTGTGTTTCTTTGTGATGGAAAAAGGCGTATAAGTTAATCACTCCTCTAGGATTAACATTATTGAAGGACTGCACAAGACTGGCCAATGCAATCTCAGCCTGTCCCCCAGTTTGTGTTTCTTTGTGATGGAAAAAGGCGTATAAGTTAATCACTCCTCTAGGATTAACATTATTGAAGGACTGCACAAGACTGGCCAATGCAATCTCAGCCTGTCCCCCAGTTTGTGTTTCTTTGTGATGGAAAAAGGCGTATAAGTTAATCACTCCTCTAGGATTAACATTATTGAAGGACTGCACAAGACTGACCAACATCATCGACTCCGATAATCAACTGACGCTACTAAACTGAAATTACTTGTTTGAAGTGATGTTTCTTAAGCACGACTAAGTCTATCAAAAGAATATCACACCATTAAAATTAGGCATCTCAATTTAGTGAAAGCAATGAGTTTATTGTATAAAAATAACAAATCAGATTTAGCAAAGCAAGGAGGCCAGGGGAACAGTCAGCAGTCACACATCAAATTAACAAGTGATGGAAGCCACCACTGCAAGACAAATGGACATCCAACACACAGGACACATGATAGGGAGAGAGGGAAGGCATGACTAATCCAACTGACAAGTGATGAGCAGAAGTTGTGTGACCCCTCCAGACTTGCAGAGGAGAGCTATGAGGTGTCTTTTCATGCAGAGTGGGCACCTAATTCCCAGGACCATCATGACACACCCACAGGAAGAGGGAGAACAGGAATACACTTGGTGAGAGCAAACCTGCTCCCCAAGGTTCAAATCAAAGAGGGCAGAAGGGTCAGCTTCCTCTCTTGCTTCATTAGGATATGGAGAGGAGACAAACAGTATCAACAGCTCCCCAAGAATGTTGCCTGGAACCAGATAATCACAGATGGCTTGGCTACAGGACAGGGGAAAGGATGGGCAAGACAAAAGGAAGAGTCAAAGGAAAGATAAGAAAGATAAGGAATCAGAATAAATCAAGAGTGCAGCTGGCATGCTTTGCCAGCTCCTCCAAGAATGAAAGAGGGTTAATGTGAGAGGCAGCCAGCACCTCCAAGAGTGTCACCTGAGCTAAGGTCCTGAGGTCAAGATGGTCAAATTCCAGACCAGAGGAAAGGATAGGCCCACAGAAAGATGAGGAGAGATTGATTGATTGATTGATTGATTCTTTATTTATCAAGGATGAAATTTTAGGCATTTCTGCCTTTCTTACAAATTGTCCTTGCTCATAAAGAAATGAAAACATTGATAATTAAGACACAAAATACACAGTAGCTAATCCATGTACAACAGTTGGTAAGGTATATGAAGAATATGATCAACAATGACAAAGATTTTAGTATATATCTTTGACAGCTGTCAGCTCAGTGAGTCTTTAAGATCAAGCAATACGTGTCATATGTACAGGCGACAGAAGTGAGATCATCTGAATAGATAATCACGTATGGATGCTTTAAAAGACGTCAAGGAAGTATTGTTCCTAAGGTGCGATGGAAGTGTATTCCATATAACACCTGAATATGTAATACTGCCTTTGAAAATGTCTATTCTAGGTTGTGGTAAAATGAAAGTGTTGCGAGATAGTGAATGGCTTGTTTGGGGACGAATGAAGAGATCAGTAAGATACTTTGGTGCTTGTGAATGAGCAATTTTGTGCATAATGATGCATTTATTGAGGACGAGGTGTTTTTGGAATGGTAGTAAGCCAAGATTTTTTATCTTTTCATCCGTAGACAATGTTGAGTCGGAAATGGTAACCTTGGCAGCTCGTCTGTACAGTGATTTAATCTTGTTCAAGTGCACTGCCATAGAGCCATCCCATACTACAGATGTATGTATGTATGTATTTTCATTTTTACTGCGCCATTATCACAAAAACATGCTCATGGCGCGACAAGACGAAATAAAAAAGTTTTGAGGCCAGTCTTAAATGCGGCCAAGGTTGGACTAGCCCTCAGACCCTCAGGAAGTTGGTTCCAGAGTCTCGGTCCAACAACGCTGAAGGAGCGGTCACCGAAGCTCCGTAACCTTGTTTGTGGGACAATCAAGTCTTCTTTTTGAGGAACGGAGATTCCTTGTGGGGTTGTGAGGTCTAAGGAGTTCTCCGAGGTAGGTTGGGGCTTCACCAGATTCACACTTAAACACGATGGAGAGGGTCTTAAATTCCACCCGTTGGCGAACTGGAAGCCAATGAAGGTCACAGAGCACAGGGGTTATGCGAGCCCACCTCGGCAGTCGCTTCACTACCCTAGCTGCAGAATTCTGAAGACGCTGAAGTCTCTGCAATTGACCGTTGGTTGCAGCAGTCAGCAGACTGTTGCAGTAATCAAGATGGGACAGCACAAGGGTCACCACCAGGGCCGCTGCGGTCTTTTCAGTCAGACAATCCCTGATACTCCAAATGCGGTGTAGGTGCATGTAGCCTGAGGAGATGATTTTACGAATTTGGGGGTCTGGTGACAAGTTTTGATCTAACATGACCCCGAGATATTTCGCACTTGTGGCAAATGCTATGTTCGCCTCCGCTATGTTAATATGTGTCTCTCTGATCAATTGCCTGCTTTTTTCCCTACCAATGAGAATCACTTCAGTCTTGTCTTCATTGAGTTTGAGGTGATTGGCCGACATCCATTCCTTGATGTCACTACAGCAGTTTTGCACTGTGAACTTGTTCACCGCAAAGGCTTCATGATCTGGTTTGGAAGCCATGTAGATCATAGTGTCGTCGGCGAATAGATGGTGAGGGATGCCGTGTTGGTCGATGCGCTCGCTCAGGGGTTGCGTGTAAATTGAATACAGGAGAGGTCCCAAGATTGATCCCTGGGGTACTCCACAAGTGAGAGAAAGGTCTTTTGATGATGACTCCCCTATCTTCACCTTTTGTGATCTCCCTGTCAAGTAGCTCGCGAACCAGTTTAGGGCGGTGGATGATATGCCAAAGCTCCTCAATCTGGCTATGAGTGTGTCGTGGTCAATGGTGTCGAAAGCCGCTGAAAGGTCGAGTAGCACTACAAGGACAACCTCATCGCGATCGACTGCATGGAGTAAGTCATTCAGGACTCGCAAGAGTGCAGTTTCAGTGCTGTGGTGTGCCCTATATGCTGACTGAAACCTGGGAAGCAGATTGTGCGAGCTTAAAAACTCTATGAGGCGAATAGACACTGCTTTCTCAACAACTTTGGAGAGAAAGCTCAGGTTGGAAACCGGTCGATAGTTGGCGAGGTTATTAGGATCAGCGCCTGCTTTCTTGAGGAGGGGTCTCACCACTGCCTTTTTGAGGCTCGTGGGAAACTGTCCGTGTCTCAAGGAATGGTTGACGATGTCCGTTATTACAGGTAGAAGGACATCAAGGCAAGTGAGAAGCAATTTGGTGGGGATTGGGTCGAGTTCGCATGTGCAGATGCAAAATTAATATGGGAATTTATGTGTGCGTGAAGAAACATTATGCATGCATTGGTGGTGACAAAATGCCTCAGTTTGGAGAGAAGGAAAATGTTCTTAGCAATAGTTTTGCATAAGGAATTGACATGTTGTTCCCAAGTTAGTTGTTCATCAACAATTATGCCTAGCACTCTGTGTTCAGAAACTTGCTCAATGATTTCATTTTCTAGCATAAGGTTGATGGTTAGGGATTGTCGTTGACGTTTTTGTCTTGTAGTTAGGATCATGCACTTGGTTTTTGAGGGGTTTATGACCATTCTATTTGATGAACACCATTTTTGTAAATCATCAAGGGTAACGTTCAGGGTGCATTGGATGGAATTTATGCTTCTGTCACTTACGCTGATAATGGTGTCATCTGCAAACATAGTGCATTTGATACTTTCATTTGATATACTCAATGGTAGATCATTGATATACAAGCTAAAGAGCAATGGACCTAAAATTGAGCCTTGTGGAACCCCTGACTTTACCAATCGTCTCGAGGAATACGACCCGTTGACATAGACACATTGGCTTCTATGCGTCAAGTATGATCGGAAGAAGGAGACTGATGTTGGATTTTTCAAGTACATCGAGAGTTTATCAAGGAGAATTTCGTGGTCAACTAGGTCAAATGCCTTTTTCAAGTCCAAGAAAATGGTACCAGACAGTTCACGGTTGTTTATGGCTGATAGCCAGTCATTCACCAGGAAGGATAAAGCAGTTTGGCAGGAGTGATGGGAGCGAAAGCCGGATTGCAATTGATATAATAAGTCAAATTGGTCAAGATACGAGAAAAGATGTTTGTGAACGTGTCTTTCTAGTGGTTTGGAGATAAGAGGCAAAATTGAGATGGGACGGTAATCATCGGGTACTGAAGCAGTCTTAGATTTAGGCAATGGAATGACCTTGGCCTGCTGAAGACGAGACGGGAAGATACTGTTTCTTATACACAAGTTATAAATGTGTGTCAATGAAGGCAGTATGGCGGGGAGCGAAATTTTTAGTAAATGAGAACTGATGCCATCAAGGTCCGTGGATCGTTTGCTTGAAAGTTGAAAGATGTATTGCATCACCTCATGTGAGGTGACAGTAGGAATATGGAATGCAGCATCATGAGGAAGTCTTTCATTACAGAAATCCTCAATACGTTGAACAATATCCCTTGATAGACCGGGAGTGTGTTTAGTCGATTTTGCATGGATTTTATCAGCTATTGTCGTGAAGTGTTCGTTGAATTGTTCAGTATTAATAGTTGGAGGTATGTTGCAGACTGTTTTGGAAGTTCGTATGAAGGTATTAATTCCGCGCCATAACATTGATGTGTCATTGCCGTTTTCAATTAGCCTTTGAAAATAAGTTTTTTTTGCATTTCGAACCAGAGTCTTGACACGGTTTCTTTGCTTCTTGTAAGCCGGGATATCATTGTCTTTTTTAAGTCTATCTCTCGTTTTCATAGCCTGCATGATTTCGTTGGTAAGCCAAGGTGGGAGTTTTAAATGCTTGACTCTCTTCTGTTTCATAGGAGCATGTCTTTCTACAGTTTGGAGAAATAGGTCATACCAGAAATGAAGGGCCATGTCAGGGTCAGAATAGTTGAGGACATCATGAAATGGCATTTGTTTTAAATTGTCAAGGAATGAATCAGCATCAAAATGTTTAAAGGATCGATAGTGAATAGTAGTGTGCGTTCTCTTTGGACTTCTTTTGACTTTACAGGAGAGGGAGCATAGTGTGGGAAAGTGATCACTTATCCCTAATTTAGGTACCTGTATACTTGTCAAGAGATTTTCAGTGTTTGTGTATATATGGTCTATGAGAGTGGATGAGTCATGGGTCACTCTTGTGGCTATGTCAACCACTTGTTTGAGTCCGAATAACGAGATGGTAGATTTCCATGTATGCTGGGGTTTGAATAAATCGATGTTGAAATCTCCCATTATGATAATT
>JAWQFJ010009602.1:12500-15765 GCA_034096865.1 Theodoxus fluviatilis | reverse complement strand
TTTTCGGGTCTTTCGGGATCTTTTCGGATGTCTTTTCGGGACTTTTCTGGTCTTTTCGGGTCTTTTCGGGTGTCCTTTCGGGTCTTTTCGGGTCTTTTTGGGTGTCTTTTCGGGTCTTTTCGGGTCTTTTCGATAAAAATCACTGCCAGTGATGTTTATCACAAAGACCCCAGAAGACACCCGAAAAGACCCCAAAAGACACATGAAAAGACCCGAAAAGACCTGAGAAGACACAAACTTACCTGAGAAGACCCGAAAAGACCCGAGAAGACCCAAAATGACACCCCAAAAGACACCCGAAAAGACACAAAACGTCTTTTCGGGTCTTTTCGATATAAATCACTGCCCTCTTTTTGGGTCTTTTCGGGTGTCTTTTCGGGTCTTCTCGGGTCTTTTCGGGTCTTCTCAGGTAATTTAGTGTCTTCTCAGGTCTTGTCGGGTCTTTTCGGGTCTTTTCAGGTGTCTTTTCGGGTCTTTTCGGGGGTCTTTTCGGGTCTTTTCGGGTCTTTTCGGGTCTTTTTGGGTCTTTTCGATAAAAATCACTGCCAGTGATTTTTATCGTAAAGACCCGAAAAGACCCCCCCAAACACCTGAAAAGACCCCAAAAGACCCGAAAAGACCCGAAAAGACACTAAATTACCTGAGAAGACCCGAAAAGACCCGAGAAGACCCAAAAAGACACCCAAAAGACACCCGAAAAGACACAAAACGTCTTTTCGATATAAAAATCACTGCCCTCTTTTGGGGTCTTTTCGGGTGTCTTATCTGGTCTTCTCGAGTCTTTTCGGGTCTTCTCAGGTAATTTAGTGTCTTCTCAGGTCTTTTCGGGTCTTTTCATGTGTCTTTTCGGGTCTTTTCGGGTGTCTTTTCGGGTCTTTTCGGGTCTTTTCGATAAAAATCACTGCCAGTGATTTTTATCGAAAAGACCCGAAAAGACACCCGAAAAGACCCCAAAAGACACCTGAAAAGACCCGAAAAGACCCGAAAAGACCCGAGAAGACACTAAATTACCTGAGAAGACCCGAAAAGACCCGAGAAGACCCAAAAAGACACCCCAAAAGACACCCGAAAAGACCCAAAACGTCTTTTCGGGTCTTTTCGATAAAAATCACTGCCCTCTTTTGGGGTCTTTTCGGGTGTCTTTACGGGTCTTCTCGGGTCTTTTCGGGTCTTCTCAGGTAATTTAGTGACTTCTCAGGTCTTGTCGGGTCTTTTCGGGTCTTTTCATGTGTCTTTTCGGGTCTTTTCGGGTGTCTTTTCGGGTCTTTTCGGGTCTTTTCGATAAAAATCACTGCCCTCTGTTTGGGTCTTTTCGGGTGTCTTTTCGGGTCTTCTCCGGTCTTTTCGGGTCTTCTCAGGTAATTTAGTGTCTTCTTGGGTCTTTTCGGGTCTTTTCAGGTGTCTTTTCGGGTCTTTTCGGGTGTCTTTTCGTGTCTTTTTGGGTCTTTTCGGGTCTTTTCGGGTCTTTTCGGGTCTTTTTGGGTCTTTTCGATAAAAATCACTGCCCCTGCAGAGCAATGTATTTTTGTCGCAATATTTGCGCATTAACTAAACTACTCTTTTCAGACTTCCGCGAATAACCTGGATTCATTTTGAAGAAGTTTCGGAGCCTTTTAGCATAGAATGCAATAACACAGAGAAATGTTTGACGGAAAATGTATACATGAAACTATTTTATTCCGTCTAGCGTGGCCAGCCATCTTGATAAAGACATTTACCAGAAGAGTCAAAGCAAAAACGGAATTTCCACAGTAATTTTTACACGACACGATTTCCCATCATAAAGTAATATCTAGCACTAGGCTATTCAAATACATTCGGGTTTTAATCATCAAATGCATGCACATTTATCTAAAGGCGCCAAAAGGATATCACGAAACCACAACGCAACCCTACATTAATGTAAGTGTGATTCGACAGACTTTCTCACGTCCGAGTTTATTCTCGTCCATTATAATGTATTTCCCATGTGCCAAAACAATCATGGGTCTTTCATGCTGCGAAAATTGCAGCCTTTTTAGGAAATGGAGCTGTCCTTAAATGACATTTCAGAGAATGCGGAAATGCGCTCAAGGACACTGTCGGATTTGTATTACATCTGTGTGCCGGCTGAAATTTTTTTAGATTACAGATATCGACTATTTTAAGTTTCGCACGTAGCTGTCATAGATCCTCTGTCTTGCTAAACAGGCATGACCCATATTCCCAGCTCTACTTGACCTCTGGTGGGCTCCGCCACATGGTCCCTGTCTTCTGGTTCGGTCAAGGCAAGTGGACAGTCCTGCGTCACTGCCCGGTTCTGCTTTGCAGGTACGTCTTCCCCATCCTACAGTAAGTCTTGCGCGTAGCGATGCAATGGCATCCCAACTGCAGAGTAGTACGTCGTCACAAACAAAACAAAACAAAGCAAACCTCACGTTAACGTGATTGACAAAGTTATGGACCATATGGACAAACATAGGCAAGATAGGGTAATTGATGCACTACACCTCTTCTAGTGAAGTAGTATTGATAGCGGAGTCAGTAAATGGATGCTTAGATTCTCGATTCATATGTTGCCTCCCTTTTTTCTGGTTCTCGCTGCTGGAATGCGTGTGATGTTAGAGTAAAGGAACGCAATTAACAATACGTTATACTTCGGGCATGGTGAAGAGAGAATTCGTGAATGAGATAAAAAGAAGCCATAACAACGACCACACAGGTTGCCTTACCAATCTGATTTAGTCTTTTTTTTAAAGAAATAAATAATTGTATTAGACTACGCATTTTCTGATACTGTCCGGAAATCTCACCAAAACCGATCAAATGCTTCCAAAAATTTGGAAACCCATCTACGTAGATCAAATACTATGTATTCGAGAACTGAAACATATTAGTATTCCCACAGAAACTAACCACAAAAGCTGCTTATCTGGGTAACGAATATTTTTTTCGTAAGCAATCCGGCAATAATCTAACAACATTTTTAGAGTTCAGAAACCATAATCTAATTTCTGCATCAAGGCATAGCAAACTTTGTCTGGTTAGGCAAAGTAAGTGGTTGCTGATTTTACTCATCAAGTAGAGTGGAGGCCAACGAGTGCGAAAAACGAGGCTTTAATGGCCGGACAAAGAGAGTTGCGGGCATTTCCAGAGGCTGGCTGGGTCACACTAGAAAGACCCAACCAGGCTGGGCAAGCTGACCTTTTTGCCCTGATCTCTGGTTAGCGCTGAGCAGCACCGGAGTTCAAGAGTCTGGCCGGCTGGCCTCTGAATGGCACCAGCT
>JAWQFJ010009602.1:5000-7500 GCA_034096865.1 Theodoxus fluviatilis | reverse complement strand
AGCCACCAGCATTGTACAGTCAAGACAACATAGGGATGTGTTTTCTTGTTTCAATCGGGACTCTTTGCTTTCTGGGTTTGTGGCCGTGAAATGATCCTATTTCATCCCGGAAAGAACTCCTTGGGAAAGATATACTAAAAAAGGTTGCTACACACCAGTACAAGTCAAACAGTCACGGAAACATTGTATTGTGTGTGTGTGTGTGTGTGTGTGTGTGTGTGTGAGTGAAAGAGAGAGAGAGAGAGAGAGAGAGAGAGAGAGAGAGGGGGGGGGAAAGTAAGAAAGTTATCCAAAAACAATACAAGCACGTCGAATGAAAGATTGATTTGAATTCATTCGACAATATTTCGACCGTATATACATTGATATTGTCAAGAATAATTAAATCAGTTACTTTTGTTGACTCTAATGTATGATGGCATTTTCTGACAAATGTTACACCGCTGACAGAAAAAACCCCTACACTTACACATTTTTCCTGTTTGACTTGTTCGCGATGATTTGTAGTTTGATCGGTCTTCAGTTTCTGTACTGCAAACAAAACTCGCACTTTCTTACCCCTTCAAGAACAATCTAAAATCTCTATTTTGAAAGCACCGTGTCAAAAGAAAACAGAAAGCTCGGTTTTGAAGCTTTTGCTCTCAAATTGCCGCGCTCACTGTAACGCGGATGTCTGGAGGCGAAGCGGCTCTTTGGCGCGCTTGTCCATCTTCATCTCATTTCCTGCAGGCCTGGCGCCCCGCAGGCTTGGTAGTGGGGGATGGCGGTCTCGTTACTCGAAGCTGATGGAAGTCCCGACAAGGTGGACGGAGGCACGGGTCGACCAGACGCAGCCTATTGATGGACGGAGATGGAGCGAGGGTGTCAGGCGGACCACAAGGAAGTCTTTTCTCCACAGCAGAGCGGTCGCCAAGTGTCCGAGTCAACAGAACGATGTTCAGGAAAACGGTCTCATTTAGACTTCGTTCTGCAGTGAGCTTAAACCAGTGCTTCAAGGAAAGGATTTAGGAAATAGGTTTTGAAGCGATGACCGACACTGGAATTATTGATCGAGCCATTTCGATGACCAAAATATTCAGAGCAGAAAAAACTATTCCGTCTAGCACTTTGTATTTGGCTTGACCGCATCCATTGTACAAAAAAGACTGCGCAATACATCTAAGTAGAATGAATATTTCTGGACACGGAAGAACATTATCACTTTTCTCTCGTCCTGCCATTAGTTATCCATGAGGCCTGTTAAGATATACCATAGAGCCTTTAACCCTTCTATCGGCCTCTGGCGGGTTGTGAGTCTAATGCTTCTGTACGTGTGGCTTTCTGTTGTCCGTTGCCGGTGGAAAATTGACTACATGCCCAATGACCGTATAGTAAAGTACGTGACTCTGTGTGGATGACTGTTGCTGTATTGATTCGGTCTTTCACAGTCATCGTGCTTATGCGACAACCAGGTCAAGTAGGAGCGGAGCTCATCAAGACACTTGGTTGTGCTGCCCGTGACTGCCACGAAGGCGTCATGTCATGGATATGGCGGTATGGCTGGTTGATGAACGTTGCAATATGATGGCCAAAGGAATTGGCAATCCAAAAGCAACTGGAGGCCATCTTGCTCTAGCCAACACCATGTGGAATAAGAGAGAAGCCAGAGGGTGACACGAGAGATGAAGTGCACTGCGGTCTAGAAACAGGATCGGAGGAAGGGGATGAGGAGGACGGGGTGAGAGTGAAAGCGGAAGAAGGAATCCTGTTATGATACAATACTGTTATCAACTTAATCCCTACCGTTGCTAAATGTAGGGTCTCGCTTGGAGGTCGACCATAATATCCGAAATCACGACTGAATAACGTCCAGGTCACCCACAAAGGTCAAGGCCGTACGCTTGAGGACAGACTCTCGTCCTACCAAGGCTGTCAGGTCTCTCAGCATGTGTGTGTGTGTGTGTGTGTGTGTGTGTGTGTGAGAGAGAGAGAGAGAGAGAGAGAGAGAGAGAGAGAGAGAGCGATTGTGTGTGTGAGATATTTTGTGTGTGTGTGTGTGTGTGTGTGTGTGTGTGTGTAGGTGTGTGTGTGCGTGTGTGTGTGAATATGTGTGTGTGATTGTGCATGTGTGCATGTGTGAGATTGTGTGTGTGTGAGTACATGTGTTTGTGTGTGTGTATGTATGTGTGCGCGCGCGCGCGTGTGTGTGCGTATGTGTTTGTGTGTGTGTGTGTGTGTGTGACTGTGTGTGTATATGTATGTGTGTGTGTGTGTGTGTGTGTATGCATGTGTGCGTGTGCGAGATTGTGTGTGTGGGACATGTGTTTGTGTAGGGCAAAATCTAGACTACTGTTACGCTCAGGCGTAGTGCTACGCGTCACGTCCTTTCATTTGGGAACCCAGGTGTCAGACGGCCTTGGCGGTTGGACGCTACCTCGATGGCTGCACTTGAGAAAACGGCCTTGAACCAGATACACCCTGGGTAGCAAATGAGTCATGTGCAGAGTTAACCGTCCTTCCT
>JAWQFJ010009601.1:52500-61106 GCA_034096865.1 Theodoxus fluviatilis | reverse complement strand
TAATCTTTTTTGTGTGCGCAGACTGCATCTATTTTGGCAACATCCCACCCTGTCATTATCCTAAGTCTGCTACACTTGCAAAGGAATATATATGATGTGGAGTGTTACTTTAATTCAGAAACTCTCATCTATACATTCATTACACTTTCACTGGCCACGAAGGCGATTCCATTGAGCTGGAAGACAATGAAATCACTCGATCTCTGTAATATTCGGTTGCTCACGGAGTATTACATGGAAATCGGTCAGGTATCGACCAGTTCAGTTTGGGAAAGTTTTCCGTATGTCTTCCTGTGCTGATGCAGGGCAGTGTAGACAGGGGAAAACAAAGCGGACTGTGGTAGCTCAGGTGATAGAGCATTACGAGCGCCTACCGAAAGGTCGCGGTTCAGTCTCCGCCTCTCCCTGTCTGCCCCTCGCAAGGTTTCTGCTCTGTATGTTAAACAGAAGCTGGACGTTTGGGAAGGTCATTCCGTCCATCGTCCTCTGCTGATCAGTCCAAATGAATTTACACTTTAACGAATATTCTTATCTTCTCCAATTCTATTGAGGAATATTGTTTCAAATACATTTTATCCCGATCGAATATGAAATGTTATTAAATGGGTTTATTCGTAGTATACAGATGTCTTTTGTGTGGCATAGGTCTATTATGAAAAACTTCCTATCTCATACCAGTTTGTATTCTGGTTTGAAAACTAAACACTCTTCTTCCTCCCCCGACCCCCCCCCCCCTCTCTCTCTCTCTCTCTCTCTCTCTCTCTCTCTCTCTCTCTCTCTCTCTCTCTCTCTCTCTCTCTCTCTCTCTCTCACACACACACACACACACACTCACTCACACACACACACACACACACACACACACACACACACACACACACACACACACACACACACACACACACACACACACGTACGCCTGCATACATAATATTTATGAAACACCTGGCCGAGGATGCACCTTTACTGTCTGAATATGATTTTGGATGCTCAGTGAAGTCGACTGTATTCTTTAAGGCCTTCCTTATCAAGTATCTGTATGTGAGCCGTCGAGCTGACATGTCGATAGTGCTAGAGAGGTCAGAGTGGGCCGAGCTAAAGAGAACCTACCAAAACCCCGTGCGCGGGAGGAGTGTTGCTGTGGCCCTATGTTCCACAAGGAATCAAGAGGCATAAGTCAAGTAAGTCAAGAAAGGTCAGAAGTCTGCGTAATTTTCTTGTGGGTATTCGGGTCACGATTCTGAAACCACACTCAGTCCTAGAGGGCAGTCTGATACCCATTTTTGACTCTCCCTCCTCCGTATCACGTCCTCATTGTCTGATTGAGGTCAGACGGAACAGACTAAACAATCGATTTTTTCCCCTTTCCAATTTACGTTTCTGATGACAATCACAAACGATGCTTGGTCAGAAATACAGGACAGTAGGTTGTGAGGTTTTTATGTGGAAACTAATGGCTGCCGTACAAATGAAAGTAATTTAAAACTTGATAGCTGTTATTTTTGGCGACTTGTCACACACCAATGGATGCTCAGAAGGCAATTTTTTTACACAAGCTAGTGGACTCACAAAGGAAACAGTTTCTTCTAGTTTGCAATTTGTTTTCATCCATTGATAGATGCCCGAATGTGTGGTGTGTGTGTTTGTGTGTGTGCGCGCGCGCTCGCGTGTGTCTGCAAATGTGTGTGTATGTATGTGTGTGTTTTGTTTACCCCGCTGCTTTTCTCTCTGAATCACCTGGTCTGTTTGACTTGCAGTCTTCAGTCCTACTACGTATCATCAGATGTCAGTCTGTAAGATGTAATAGGTACATACTTTAAGGTTCATGGTCCTTCTATGGGACATTTTCATGCAGAGATGCAGTCGCAAAGATTTGACTCATTTTCCATAGATGTGGGAGGCTAAGAGCCTCGCGTTCCTGTAATTGAAATGGCCGGCATGCCACTTTTGACTAAGAACACTCGATGCCTCCTCGTCAGCTGCAACGCCCAGCTATTGGGTTTCCAGAGCCGACTGCAGCAGATCAGCCAGCATGACCCCTAGCTGCCACAGAGGCATCTAGAAAGCAACGAGACTGGGTCAGGTCGTTTCCACCTGATTTTTGTGCTAGCTTCACAAGGATGTAGATTCAGTATTTGCATGAATAATGTGGCTTGTCGTGCCCGACAAGTGTGTACGAAGTTTTGTTCTCTTCACTCATTATTCATTTGCATACAGCAGTAATTCATCATCATTACATTTATTCACCGAGTCTTTCATGCGTCAGCCCTTTTACTCAGAAGTGGGATAGACAAGCGACGTCTATAGGGTTCAGGTAAGACTTCAGCGGCCGCGCCTGAGCTGGATAGATATCTATTTTTAAAAGTAATTCTTCTATACCGTATTACATTAAAGCACTCTATGCTACGCTACGTCACACCATAGCTCATCACGCCATACAATACTTTACTGCTGGACTTTATGCGTGCTTATGTGTGTTTGTGAGTGTGTGTGTGTGTGTGTGTGTGTTTGTGTGTGTGTGTGTGTGTGTGTGTGTGTGTGTGTGTGTGTGTGCGTGCGCGCGCGCGTGTACGTGCCTATATTTGTGTGGACGTAAGCATGCATGCGTGTGCGTATGTGTGTGTGTGCATGTGCGTGTGTGTATGTGTGTGCATGCGTGTGTGTGTGTGTGTGTGTGTGTGTGTGTGAGAGAGAGAGAGAGAGAGAGAGAGAGAGAGACAGAGAGAGAGACAGAGAGACAGAGACAGAGATACAGAGACAGAGATACAGAGATACAGAGACAGAGATAGGGACGGAGACAGAGACAAATACAGAGACAGAGACAGAGACAGAAAGGAGGTGGATGGGGAAGTAGACTGATAGTTTTAATTTCAGGGACACAACAAGGTTGCTTTTAAACCTATGTATTTCTACTTCATATTGCTGTATCTTGACACGTTCCATCCTGCCATTCCATATCATGCCTACCTCATTGTACCAAGCCATTACTAGAATGCTACTCATTCAATATCGTGCCATATTTTATTACACCACACCACACTATACTGTACAATACCATACAATCCACACCTTATCGTAACGTATCACGCCTTACCGTACCAAATCGAACCTTACCATACCATGCCAGAGCATTACATACCATAAGATACTATATAATTCCATAAAGCACCTTACTACACTCTACCGTATCATACTATACCATTTGCACACCATACCATGCTATACCATGGCAAAACACACCGTATTATACCATGCCATGCTATTCCATTATATGGCATATCAAACCACACACTTTCATGCCTCTCCTGCTCTCTCCCACCGAGGCAAGCCACATCGCACTGTACTACACCAAACGTAAACATTTACCAAGTAACACTGTACCGCGCCATATTGTGCCGTACCTCACCTCACGCAGAGTTTTTCATACCTTAACAACGTGTCTGTCTGCTCTGGCAGGTAAACTACTTCCTGTGCCCCCTAGTGCTGGGGAACAGCTATGCCTCCAGACCCACCGAGGAGGAGGTGCTAGAATGTCTTCCCTCGGACACCTGCCAAGTCATGGTGACCTTCCTGGACAGGTTGTGCCAGCGTGCCCCCAAGCTGTGCTTCCCTATTGTGCGACTGGTGCGACTGTGCCCCGTCCTCAGGCTACCTGGCCCTCCTCGGTCCAGGCCTCTACCTCCAACAGGTCCTGCACCGATGAACATGCCTCCATCCATTCCCATGTCTATGCCCATGCCTGTGCCTTATTCAATGCCTATGCAGCAACCTCCACTGTTCCCTCTGAATAGGCCCATGCCTCAGCCCTACCAGTTTCCCTATCAAACACCAGCACGCATGACGGGTTAATTATTGATAGCTGTGCCTGTATATGTTGTACGTGTACAAACTCAATAGAGAGTCAGAGGTCCCAGCCACTTCAGCAAAACATATGTTCATATAGCAACCTTCACATTTCCTTTTGACAGGACTTATCTTTGCCCTTATAGTTTCCCCTTTCGAACATGACCAATCATGGCTGGTTCATCATTGATAGGTGTGTAAGTAGTTGTTGCACAAGTAAAAACTGTTGTGGAAATAGCGCGCAGTCTATATCCAAGCAGCAAGCTTTTCAGTTCCTTTAGAGTACGCCCCTGTCTTTGCACTTGTACTTCCCCTCTCGGACATCAGCAGTTATGGCTGTTAGTCATTGATAACCGTGTTTCTATCAGTTGTGCATATACAAATAACATAGGATATCCGGTCCTAGCCACTTCAGCAACGCCTGCGCTCATGCAGCAACCTCTTCAGTTCCCTTTGATTAGGCTCTTGTCTTTTTGCCTTGCCGGTTACCGCTCTCCAACATCAACAGTCATGGCTGGTTATTTACTGATTGTTGTTTGTACATTCATCAGACCCAACGTAAAATCGGCAGTCCCAGCCACTTATGCTAAGCCTTTGTCCTTGCAGCCGCCTCCATACATTGGACCCTTCACACGAAATGAGACAAATGTCACCCTTTGGAAATTATGAATTAAGGTTATTGCAAAACGCGTGAAAATAGGAGGAATAGTGACAAATTTATGAGCTGCTGAAGACTGGTACCCACTGTTGTGACGATTTGAAAGAAAGAGTTTTAAAGTCTAGGCAATTTCTAAAATGCAAAATAGTGTTGTTATCGTGATGGCTTTTTTGAATTGGGTATATCGGCTGACCAGCTGGATAGCTACCAGTAAAGAACAAAAACTCAAGAAAGATGGGTTGGGAGAATATGTTTTATGAACATGCAACCTGTAGCTGATCTATTTATACTTTTTCGCTCATTCGAGAACAAAACACTGATTTCTCGATAAGAAAAAAAGGCCTGATCAATGCCTCGGTGAGCTGTAATTTAATAAATGACCATTGCCAAAGATGTAAAGGATGTAATCCCCACTAATAAATGGGCATGGCCGCCAAATGGCCGGAATTGCTGATTTTACGTTATGATACATGCTTAGATTCTTTTTACCCGTCTGTTCATTTTTGTGTCCGTTATTGTTAATGTCTTAAAAAATGTGACAAGATTTCGGGGCAATCCTGTGTAGAAGGTCTGCCATGTACTAGTTTATCTCTGCATTGCTGATATCGTCTGTACACCTGATCAATGAGACAATAACAGGTCATAAGTCTGCCTTTTTACTCTGCCCACCATGAGAGAAATAAGAAAAGAATTTTGTTCACACATATTGTATGTTGCAAACCTGTTTCTTGACCAATTAACTCCACTATTCTCGTGGCATATGGAAGCGTCTAAATGCTCTAGAACAGTCTTGAGAATGCCTACGTGTGCAAGATGAAGTACGGCGATTAAGAGTTTATTACAAACTTTAAAAAGCAACACATGAAATCAACAGGCGTCCCACAAACGGACGCCTTGTTACCGAGAACAACATTCAGAATAAAAGTTGTTCACTCACATGAAGAAAATCTCGTGAATTATGGCATGACCAAGATTAGCATACGGCTTAACGAAGATGGATGACTATAACTATAAGATGTCCTGTTCTTATAAAATCTTGAGTGCGAACGTAAGAAAAGAGTAGTCTTAACTGTTCGTCTTGCACTGAAATTAATTCGCACCGTCACATAGAAACATTTAATGTTAATGAACCAGAATTGTCTGACACGCAGTAGTCCCTCAAATGCCTCCTTGAGAGCCGGAAGCTGTGGCTGTTGAGCTCTCGATGTGATTTTCTTAAAGTATGAATCTTCCTTACTACTGGTTTCTGGAGTATGGCCTGAAAACTCAGCAAATAGGGATTCCAGATGATGAAAGATGCATCAAGTGGTTTTGGTTGTATGCTGTGCACCGTCAAATGCAGCTGTTCAGGATTATGTTCACTGACGAAGTAGTCACACAGATAATAAGTTTATTTCTCTCTCTCTCTCTCTCTCTCTCTCTCTCTATCTCTCTCTCTAGTTTTCATCAAGTCTAGGACTGTCATCTGCTCTCCTCCTTTTCCACTGTGTACTTAAACTGTATATCAACGTGCCTTCAACAACTATTTTTTAACTAGAGAAGCTTTCGTTACTTTCCGGGGTTCCACATGCTTTTCAAGCAATGTCTTCTCATATATGTATCTTCGTCCTCTGCACTGCGGGAATGATCTAACATATCTCTTGATCCTGATGTATTCAAGTGAGTCATTGGGGCAGAGAATCTAGACAGGCATGTTGGCGAACCAACCACCTTTCTTCATTCCTTAATTCTGCGAGTGGTTGTAAGGGTACCGCTCCATAGAGTTTAACATCAGTGGTCTGTACGTCTGCTGCATGCCACGGTCTGGATTTTCACAAATGGGTTCTCAGCTCATTTTCCAATGCTGCCTGACCGACATTTATCTTTGCCAGCCTCTTCGTCTACTTTCACGGAAACCCCTCCTCCAGTTACGATGTGGAGCAGCATTTTCATGTTTGTAATTAGAGAATAAGATTGTAAAATCTAAAAACACATGTGTCATTTACAATGCACCAAAGACGCGTGTTTATTTTAAACCTGTTTAGCATACAGACAAATGTTTAAATTTCTTTAACATACAGACAAATCGTGTATTATAACATATTATCAAAATAGTGTTGGACACCAAACTACGGCAGAATACCCAGATCCTTCTCTTCATACATTTCGGAAATGTACGCACACTTGTCTTAACTGTTCGCCTTGCACTGAAATAAATTCGCACCGTCACATAGAAACATTTAATGTTAATGAACCAGAATCGTCTGACACGCAGTAGTCCCTCAAATGCCTCCTTGAGAGCCGGAAGCTGTGGCTGTTGAGCTCTTGATGTGTTTTCTTAAAGTATGAATCTTCCTTACTACTGGTTTCTGGAGTATGGCCTGAAAACTCAGCAACCAGGGATTCCAGATGATGAAAGATGCATCAAGTGATTTTGGTTGTATGCTGTGCATCGTCCGATTATAACATATCAAAATAGTGTTGGACACCAAACTACGGCAGAATACCCAGATCCTTCTCTTCATACATTTCGGAACATGTACACACACTTGTCAAGTGTCAATTTGGTAGAGAAGCATGGCTGTGTAAAAAGTGATCAAGGAAGTCGCGTCAAATTTGCATGTCAATGTAAGGAACTAAAAAAACCCGAAAGAAACTAGTGGCAGTGGGTATTCCCTTGATCAATTTCCCGAAGGACATTATTTTTGCCGAGACGACTAGATGTAGACATATGGTTTTCGGCCTCAGCTTTCTTCTCTTAATTACTGTCAAGAGACCTTTATTGAAGGGAGTGTACATGTACATTTGACGGTCGCATTGAAGTAGATATGTTTGATGCGATGATTACAGGAAAAGCACAGTATATCGCGGTAGCACCGTATTTTCATTTTTGCTTACGCTGCTCTGATCACTTGAACCAATCTCTGCTTTCCAAATTTCGCACATCCAGCCATAGCCCGTCGTTGAATTGAGTGATTATGAAAACAGCCTAGCGGTCGACACTTTTTTAATATCAGGAAGATATTCATTACTTTCTCCCTTGATTTCTTTGTGACGCTCATTAAAAATTGAATAGATCAACACAAACTGGGAACACTCGATGATATATTAAATTTTTAATAAGCTTTTCAAAGAAATGTGACCGTCTCCCCAACTTGACATAATCCAACACCATTTTGCAGCAGCCTCCAATCAATAAAGGATGATTATGATGTCTTATCTCGGGTTTAATGAGTGCTCTTGTATTAGACATTTTCAGGTTATTTATTTGAATGTTTGGACGCTGTTGACCAACAATTCTGATATCATACTTTTTCCGCTTCTTTGATCATGCTGAATGCTTTTCCATGGTTATACTTTCTGGGGCGAGATCTTGTCGAAAGCATCGTTATTTGAGCTCGAATTGTAATGAAAAGTGGAATGAGCACATGTAGCAATAGTGTTATTGAAAATAGGTACTCTTGATATCTTTAGATATATGATGTGCATTAAGATATGTTCAAAGACTGATTTTCCCGTTCAGTATCATGAATAAAAGTACTGCAATCGCATCAGAGTAAAGTATTGAGTGGTTTGTTGTCCATTTGATTGTCTGCTTGCATGCTTGTTTTTCTTCTTTGGCACATACTGTTTGGTTTTATCAGTTGCACAAAAAAACTTCATCGCAAAACTTGTGAATATGTGAATTAAAATGTGCATAACATTTACGTGGGGAAGTAGACGAAAGCATCTTTTCACGTGTATGAATGTGTGTAAAGCGAGGGTCTAGAGAAACTCGTCAGCGCAAAATAACTATATCAAAATTACAAAGGAATGCGTCCGTCATGGAGGGAATACTTTGGGTCTCGAACAGAACACACGCGTTTCCAAGATCACTTCTCAGTCGTCCTTGGCGAACACGACACACCACGTCGCCCGTTGATTTGGGTACAGCCGAGGTCTGCTAGCGAGCTGCTCAACTGAGTTTGGGCAACTGTCTTACCTTCGGTAACTCCTGTGTTTTGGGGGAGAGAAGAGACCCACCGCCTCTTCCTAAGCAATTCGGAGGAGGCAAATACTTATAGGGAAATGGTTACTTGACTTGCTCTTACTCTTACCAGCTCTTGTGGTCGTTCGTACTCAATTG
>JAWQFJ010009601.1:37500-45000 GCA_034096865.1 Theodoxus fluviatilis | reverse complement strand
TGAGCGTGCAAGTTTGCGTGTGTGTGTGTTTGTGTGTGTGTGTGTGTGTGTGTGTGTGTGTGTGAGAGAGAGAGAGAAAGAGAAAGAGAAAGAGAGAGAAAGAGAGAGAGAGATAGAGAGAGAGAGAGAGAGAGAGAGAGGGGAGGGAGGACCCAACAACCTCTAACCGGCATAAGTCTTCAACTCGATATGGATCCCCCAAAGGTCGAGGGTAAGAACAGACCCCTGAATATCCCTAGGTAATCCGTGAAAAGCGAATGTTAAGATATGTGGAGTTTTCACTGGAAGGTATTCCATTCAGCACCATGGTTTTGGTGGTTAGTGGCCTTGCGTAGCTACAAAAGACTAATGAGATGCGAAGCCTTACTCGCCCTTCAACACAACACAGCCTATGAAAATGAGGCATTTTCTCCCGTGTCTATCTTCTGTTTTTATAAATGTGACCTGATCCAGCAAAAGGCACATAAAGTATTTTTAATTATTTTGAGTTATTCGTATCATTAAAATAACGGAACTAGAGCTTTGAATTGGTGTGAGAATGACGTGTACTCGATTAAAAAGCTCGTTCTTAAAGCTTTACTCCAACAATTTCAGCAAACTCGCCTATCTTCAAAATTGTGACGTACGCTTTTATTGTTGCAGAAAAATGAAAAAAGTCTCCTTTGAATACAAAGTTTCAGTTGCCCAACAGAACGGTGTCACGTGCCAGGGGACTCTAGTGACCGAGCTACTGGAGCAGGCCTCAGAAGATCTAGGGCCATGGATTCTAGTTGAGGACCCTCTTGTGGGTTGGTGGTAAGAATAT
Source organism: Theodoxus fluviatilis (assembly GCA_034096865.1). Classification (NCBI taxonomy): domain Eukaryota; kingdom Metazoa; phylum Mollusca; class Gastropoda; order Cycloneritida; family Neritidae; genus Theodoxus; species Theodoxus fluviatilis. The sequence goes on along the minus strand of JAWQFJ010009601.1, from coordinate 44,195 downwards.
GCCCACCTCATTTCTCTGCATGGTTCTTAAGAGGCAAACGATTATGGAAATTTTGACTTAATTTGCTCTTATTCTATTTAGCTCGAATGATTTGTGGTGATCAAGGGCACCACATAGATTACAAAAACTGATAGGCCAAAAAAATCCTTCAATCCTTCCATCCATTCAGCTGAGGATTGGGTAACGGCTCGGCACTTGCCGTATGTGAAATGAAGATAGACGAGAGCAAACAAGAGACAGCATCATTTCCTTTCTATAAGACTGTCATTCGAGGATCGACTAACATTGACGTGAGAGGCACAGCAGTATGAACAGCTGATAGTGGCAAATGAGACTAGCTTTGCTAACAACAACAACAATAACAACAACAACAACAACAACAACAACAACGAAAACGACGACGACAGTAAAATTATCTAACTAACCTGTCCTGTCAGTTTACAACATAACCATACAACTCTGGACCATCACTCAAACGCCAGGCACTCAATCCTTGGCGACAACTGTCTGCGAACCACATTGTAGAGTCTTCACTTTGTAAAGAAGGCTCGAGCGTTTTCAGCATGGACTAGCCACGTCTACCACGTAAGGTCCTCTACGGCGTCCTGGAGCAGGGAGACAGAAACTTTGGGCGCCCTAAAAAGCGTTTCAAGGACTGCGCGAAAGAGCACCTCCGGCATGGTGACATGCCACCTAGAAATTTGAATTTTCTGGCAAAGGACCGAACCAACTGAAGGGCGGCAGCAAGGGAAGCGCCAACCACCTTCGAGGAGACCAGACGGAGCCGACTGGCCATTGCCAGGGAGAAAACACGGTCTGCAGCTCAGGACACTTGCAGAACTGCCTTTCGATGTCCCCACTGTCCCCATCAATGTGGCTCGCGTATTGGTATGGCAAGTCACATCAACAAACATACTGAGGAAAGAAAAAACTGCGCAGTTTGCCATTGTCATTTGCGACAGACAACCACTATAAGTGTTTTCATCACATTCTGTTATTAAGATAAACTTCATCACATAACCATCATCACCTGAGTAACTAAAGGACAAAATGTCGATACCAGGGCCATCAAGAGTCATTCTGAACACCTCATTGAGGCGTTTTGGCCGTTTGTTTGCACTGAATGATGCAGTACCTACCAGTACCGATTTGACAAAAGTGCTTGCGTTGTTCATGCAGCTATAAACATACGGGCGTATGAGAGCCTGAGATGGTGTAGCATTGCACCATCCGAGTTGCAAGCAGGGGCGCAGGATCGTGCCCGGTGGCTAGATGTCTCCCGTGAGGCGTCCGGCTTGCTAGAGGCGGACCATTGGCAGCAACATGCAGTAGTCTGTGAGCGTTGCTACAGAGCTGCGACGTTCCCTGTGACATCAATGGAGTTCCAGTGACCCTCCTGTCTTAATCTCTGCCGCTCCAAACTGTTCCTGCAGAGTCACTTAAAAGTTCACAGACGATTAGCGCGGATCACACACAAATACACACACACACACACACACACACACACACACACACATACGCACACACACACACACACACACACACACACACACACACCCCACCCCCACTCCATATTTGAACCAAGGTGCAAACCGCAAAACATACAGGCGTATATTTGTTCCTTCTAACAAGCCATGCTGTGAAATGAATGTACCTAAATGTGAGGGTATTATTTCACATAGCTATTCATTCATATCATCCAAGTTGCCTTGCATTTTACCTCCCGATCACAGGGCCGCTTGATCAATCCTCTGCTGGCGACTGACAACAAAGCGACAGGTCGAAACGATCCATATGGTCATGTACCAACACTGCCTCCGATTCTTGGGCAGTGTTTTTACCTATGCTGGCTCGAGGCCGCAAAGACGGGTTCGCCTCTCAACAGTGCACCTCCACTGCCTTCACAGGTACATATTTTTTCTCCTGGGTGGTTAAAGGCAATGCGAGTGAAGTAAATAGTCCGAGAGTGCTACCCTAGGATCCAAGCAAAGTCGAACGCCGCGACCGAAAGCTGCAAGCAAGGGCTGGCGAGTGTTCTGACCACTGCACTCAAGCCCCAATACTGTTCGTGCGACTGATGCCACAAAATCAAAAGTCCACAAAACACATGGAAAAATCAGCAGCTTAAGATCTCCTTTTTAAAACAGGTACAAACCTTTTCAATGCATGAGTCACATCATACCGTCTTTTGATTTTGAGTTATGTAATTAAAAAAAGTAAAACATAATAAGATAATATAGCATGCTTCTTAAGGTGTTGAATACAGATTCATATCTCGCAGTAAAAAAGTCCGTCCTCCAAAAACACACACAGAAATACGCCATCGATCTTTTATACCGACTGACAAAAGTATCTTAAACACCAACTTTCCTAGAACTGCAGTACAATTATAACCTCTGGCAATACAAACGCTTCATTTTGTTCATTTTGCATAACCCCTTGTTTGCCATTTTATATCTTGCACTGAAGCATCTTGTACATAGCCAAATATCATAGCCAGTGAAATGTGACATTAAATTTCATATATTGGTTGACATTAAGTATAAGTTATGTTAAGTATGCTGTGTTATGGTGTGGTATAGTATGGTATGTTATAGTATGGTATGGTATGCTATGGTATGGTATGGGATGGTATAGTATGGTATGGTATGGTATATTATGGTATGTTTTGCAATGGTATGTTTTGTTATGGTATGCTATGTTATGATGTGGAAAGTTAAACGCAGCTGAATTGTGTTCTCTATGGAATCACTATCTTGAGAAACCGTGACAGCTCAAATTAGGAAATTTTTGGTCATGTTTTGCAACTACCGACGTACCACTTATTAAAACATATTTTAAAAGCACTTCATAAGATGTAGATCGACTGAAATCTTCAGGTACTGTTTTAAAAGAGGGCCACAGATCAGTTTCTATAAATATGTCGACACCAACAACCAGGTTCCCCTACTTCTAAAATGAACTGTTGCTCGATTTCGCCTGAAATATAATGCAACCCGTTTCATGTGATGTGCATACTCCTTCGTAATGTAACTAATGTACCGAATACTGTAACGGTATATGCGCAGATGGCAAGAACGTTCATGAAATACATTCCACGCATCATAAGACGGATTTCAAATAAATTTCAAACTGTGATGAAAGTTCTTGATTGAGAATATCTTAACGTTGAATCGAGCAAAGGGTTTTCACTAATACAAGACTTTTCTCTCGTCTGCGTCATTTTGTTTGCTCTCTCTCTCTCTCTCTCTCTCTCTCTCTCTCTCTCTCTATATATATATATATATATATATGTGTGTGTGTGTGTGTATTTATGGCGTCATTCTCAGAATTCTGCTCAAAGGCTCTTCACAGTGTCACATAGTGAGAGGTAAATCCTCAGTCGACTCTTTAAGATTGACAGTCTCTGTATGGCAAATATCCCAAGCAGAGTGTCTCCAACTTGGATGCAAGACACTGGGAATCTATGTTTTCAACAGTCATGTAGTTGCTTTGGGGGTACTTGATTTCCTCTGTGTTAGTTGGTGTGTTGTCAACAAATTTTGTTAAGACCAGTAATTTCATTCACTATGCAGGTAAAGTAGCAAGGGTTCACTCCTATTGTACATAACGGAATTCAAAGAGCATCAAGTAGTCCAAAGTTTTTGGTGTTTCCATCTGAATGCAACCCTTCTGGAAAGCAAACCTTTATTACAGCTAACACTAATTTATTTCACATGTCTAATTACTCAATGGGGCAACATTTAAACTTTCCTCAGGGTGTGACTCGCAGGTTTGAGTAAAGCAGGAGAATAAAATGTTGGCCAACTGTTGAATATTCATGTTTCCCTGGTGATGTACATTGTGATCGCCTGCAAACGACAGCCTGTCCTAAAATTGGATCCGAAACTGTAAAGAATTGTTCTGGTGCACCGCTACCGCGGCGCCAACCCATATCTTGTAGCGTCTGGTAGTGATCCATTACTGAATCAGTCTGCAGGTTTTCTGGTCCCCGTGTCGCCGTGTAATCCTCCTTGCCTCGTAAATGCGTCCCCGTCTTCCACGACTTTGCTCGTTCCTGAAAAGACAGTTAAGGGCAATGACACTGCAACGTAGGCAGTGGTGACAGCGTACAACTTACGGGCTCAGAGTTGATGTGTCTCAGTCATGCACACACAAATACGCTCGTCTACTGAGAGGAGAGAGAGAGAGAGAGAGAGAGAGAGAGAGAGAGAGAGAGAGAGAGAGAGAGAGAGAGAGAGAGAGAGAGAGAGAGAGAGAGAGAGAGAGAGAGAGAGAGAGAGAGAGAGAGAAACACACAGATACACAGGCAGTCATCCAGACAGACACAGACACACAGACTGTCGCAAGACTCGACTTGTGGGTGATGGTGTACAGTGAATGTCAGTGCGTGAGATCGCATCGAACACTACGCGCTCAGATACCGTATTGCCGCAGTGCTATTGTTAGATTCGTGTGGCGGGAATAAAGCCACCTCAGGGGGTTATGTTTGGTGGGTCGAGGGGTGCATTGGAATGTCCATGGGGTTCACCCTCTGTTCAACACGGATCTGAGGGGCGCGAAAATTAGCGAAGCGATGATTGGAAGATGGTCAAGGGGCGCGAAAATTAGCGAGCAGTGATTGGGAGTTAATCACGTGACGGAGTTAACGTCAGGTCTGACAGCGTGTTTCTGATCAGACATATTCATCGCTTGGATGAGACGGTTGGGCGAGCGATCGGCGCTGCCAACTGAGGCCACGCGGGTGGCTAGCAAAGTCGTTTCGCTTTGCTGAGAAATCTCGTCATCGGGGGCCTATGGTGGGTCAGCCGCGAGAGTGGAAAGAGAGCCTTTGGTTGAGATGGAGGAAAGTTTCGCTTTTGGGAGGAACCACGGCCTGATGGCTTGAGGTAATGTACGATTCGCGATAATTCTTTGCCTTGGGAAAATTGACCGTTGGTTAAGGCGGGAAAAAGGTCGGACATTGGGCATGAGTGAATTGTGTCTTAGAATTGAACTAAATCTTTGGGGGAAGGTTGGGGAAATGCCTATCTCCGTTAAGTCGTGAAATTGTAATTCAATTCGTGAGCAGGGAATGGTAAAATTCAACTTACTCGCTTGGTGCGGGCAAGTTTTTTCAACTAAGCGTTCGGGCAAAGGTGCTTCGCTCCATGTTGAATCATGCCTGTGTAAATTCTTGGGGGAGAAAGCGTAGTTTCTCATTAGGCACTCGTTTGCATGTTTTCCAGGCTACATCCGCTCTGTCGTTTCTATTATTGCATTCTGCAATTACCTGCCTCCTGTTGGGGTTAGCGAGAACTCTACCTACGTCGACGCGCGCCCAGCATCGAGATCGGCGAACGATACTTCAAAGCACGTGGTGTGCTCATCCTCAACGGGGGTGAAGGCAAATGTGCAAGTACTCTTTCTTCAGTAACTCTGGGAGTTACGACCTTCGTTATGACTAGCTGTGTGCTATATTTTGGGGTCTAATGAAAACACCAACGGACTGGTGTTGAAGTCCACATGCTGTGGCCTAACCGTCAGAGTAAAAGGACAGGTTAGATGCGGGACGGTCAGGACGCTAGCGTTCGTTCACTCGCGTGGAGCAGTGAAACGCACAGCTAATGGTTGTAGGGGGGACATACAACGAGAGTAGTGCGATGAATGGACTGATTCTCATGTAGGATGAAATTATTTTGCACTTGTACTGATGACCGGGGGGATTCCTGCTGCTTCGAATGGACTTTCCGATTTCACTGATTAGTTGATGAGTGCGGTGCTCGTTTGTCAGTGACACCTCAGGACGGGAGCGGGGCATGGTCGCCTACCCGTAGCCACGACGCAGAGACGCCTGGAGGCGTGCTTCTTCGCAGTACTACCGGCAGCCTTCTACGAGGAACTGTTTCTTCTGGGACTTGTCAGAGCATGGTGCTCGGGACAGTATACTTTCGACGGACCAAAAGGGGAGGGGGTAGTGGGTCGTGCGCCATTTTTTGTGAGGTTTGGGTTGGTGTAACTTGGCTTGGTTGGGTCGAGTTGTGCTATGACAGGATTAGTGTGTTCTGGACTGCGAGTGGTCTGGACTTCAAAAAGGGTAAGAGAAAACCTTTTTCATCTTTCTTCGCTTGATATTCGGCATCTGTTTCATTGCTCACGGGAGCTTGTTTTGGACAGGATTGTCGTGCGAGAAAGGAGCGCGTGAATGTGGGTTTGCGTGCGTCTGAATACCTCTCATTGTTTCTGGCCTGTGTGGTTTTGGGCGGAAGTGCGTCAGAGCAAGGGGAAGAGGGGTTTGGCTAGCGGGGGTTTGGCTCATTAATATTCAGACAAGGGAAGGGTGTTGTTGTGGCTTCGTTTTGAGTAACTTAGCTAACGGGTTGAGAGAGAGAAGGGACGGGAAAAATCTTTCTGTGGGGATTGATGTTTTCCTAGCGTTCCGGATTTTTTGGGAAGTTTGGAGATTTAATTTAACATTGGATTGTTAAATGTTTCTGCAGTGAAGTTCAGAGACTTCTTGTGGGTTGAAGAGTGTTTGCAACTTTGTGTCAGTGCGGAAGTGAAAGACTTTATTCTCTGTTGGGAGATTTCTCTCGTTCTAGTTGCGAGCGCTAGAACGAGTGGTTGGAAGGGGTGTTTTTCTTGTCAGAAACTGCTTTTGTGAATAAATTCCAGTTTCTGGTGTTTGTATGGTGGAGTGAAGGGAAGTGAAGTTT
>JAWQFJ010009601.1:7500-30000 GCA_034096865.1 Theodoxus fluviatilis | reverse complement strand
TAACTATGAACTATGACCCATGACCCCAACTCCACATCAACTCCTGCGGCAGTACAGCACTAGTCTATTGATGAGCGCGCCAAAAATGATTTTTAAACCCTTCACAGATACCCATGTTACTCCTGGGTAGAGAGGAACAATATGAATGAAGCACCTTGCTTATGGGATTCGTACAGTTCCAATGCCGTACTTACTAGCCGCAAACGACTGAAGGTCAAACGCTCAATCCGCTAGGCCGCAGATCCTCAGTTGACAACAGGTGCGTCAACTGACAAGCTACCATCAAAGCAGTGAACAAGGCGTATACGCGACCATCCACCATAATTATGATGAGACGAATTCTCGCTTTAGAATATTTCGAGCTATATATATGGCAATGTTCCCTTTCCAACAGTGCAAAAAACTTGAAAATCAGAGAAATAGTTACAACGGTGTGAGCTACTATATGTGATGTACCTAAGGGGACGTTCCAAGAAACTAGGTTTCAAAGATTAGGTCATGTGTTTAAGACTACGCAGCGTTGTCATCATGGTGGCTATTTGAAAGTGGTATGTTGGCACGGCTTACCAACTGAATGGCTGCCGATGGACAGCTCAGATAAACATGACGTTGTGCTATAAACAAATGGATGTAGATTGCAAAATCTTTCAAAGTCAATACTGACACACATAACTTTTCTCGCTCCTTTAGGCCAATAATTCAGGATGGGGCTACATGACGTCTGTTTCGTTTTGTGATGGAGGATCACATTTCAAAATAGAAGCTTTGACAGCTTAATGTGTGCGTGTGTGTGTGTGTGTGTGTGTGTGTGTGTGTGTGAGTGTGTGTGTTATCATCATAATGCGTTACAAACCCTGAAAAAAGTATCTTTTATCGCTTCCCCCCCCCCCCCATGTAAAATCGAAGATAAGATAGGAAAAATCTGTACGGAAACAGAAGTTATTTTTGTCAGAAATCGTTTTTGTTAAATCATTTTTTTCTCTCTAAATCCGTGCAGACAGCTGACGAATCTCTACTCTGCGAGTTGTCCACACAGACGAGCAGGAAAATGCAAAATCTACGCCATTGAAATCAATCATCTAATTCCTCCATTCTTACACAAGATACGGCACTTTCAATGACTTTTAGTTCACAGCAAGGTCTCAGTTGGTTGAGGTCTCTCATGAACTGAAAGCGTGTAATAGCGGCTGCCCATCAAGAATGATGGATGCTGCACAAAGTCATTCCCGGTGCAAGGTGATCCTATTGCTAGTTTCCTTTTCGTCATTGGTGCTCAAGTTTTACATACCCTTTGTAATCAAAACGATCAAATTAAGGGAATAACACTTAATGAAAAGGAATATTAGATAGCTCAGTATGCAGATGATACAGAATTCTTTCTTGATGGCACGGAAGAATCGCTCGCTGCGACAATCGAATCATTGAAATATTCTTAAAACATATCAGGACTGAAAGTTAATATTGAAAAACATAGATTAATATGGATTTGTTCTATGTGCGATTCTAATAAGCAGATATGCTCGAACTTTGACTTGGACTGGAATCAAGGCTCATTTAAAGTTCTTGGAATAACTTTCTCCACCAATTTATTTGAAATCCCTAAACGTAACTATGAAGGAATAGTAGGAAAAATAAAGAATGTATTCAAATCATGGAAAAGGAGAAACCTTACACTAATCGGAAAAATCTAAGTGATAAAAACGCCTGCACTGTCTAAACTAACCTATTTCCTTATGTACATCCCTCGACCCCCTGATGATATAATTAATGAAATAAATAAGATATGTTTCAAATTTCTTTGGAATGGTAGGCCTAGTAAGATAAGGAAAGATGTTGCAATTAAAGAATACAGTGAGGGGGGATTAGGGATGATAGACACAGACAGCGTCAATAAAGCCCTTAAACTGACATAGATGAGACGCTTATTGTATGACACTTTTACCTATAACAATGTACCCATCACAAAAAATTAATGTGAAATCATACTGAAGACGGTAGGAACTATTGACCCTATTCTAACTTCAAATTCAATCCATTCTGGTTAGAGGTTATAAAGCATTGGAATGAACTGTTGACGAAAATAGAAGAACCTGACTCGATAGAACAAATTCTTACTCAACCATTATGGAATAATTCATTAATGAAAGAAAAATACTTATTCAATCTAGTGTGGTAAAACGCTGGTACACAATCCGTTAGAGACATTATCAATGCAAATGTCCAGCCTAAATCATTCTCAGAAATTGTATCACAGTATCAGATCACTGGAAATTTTCTATTATATAATAGAATAGTTAATAGCATTCCACGGAAATGGCGACAAATTATTGCCTGCAATGGACACCAAGATACTTCTGAAAATTCCTGTTCCCCCACCAGGGACATATTTGATAATAGAACAAAAAGAGGTATAACATTCTTTTACAATATTCTTACCCCCAAAAATCAATACCTGCAGGACAATAGAAATGGTCTCAGAGTTTACCAAACACTAATCTTCCTTGGAAGAAGTTTTACTTATTAAACAGATAGACCAATCCAGACAGTACAACAAGGGCATTCCAATTCAAACTTATGCACATAATTTTATCAACCAATTTGTATCTGAAAGCTATAAAAGTTATTTAAAAAACTATGATAGATGCAGTATTTGTAAAAATTATCAAGAAACGTTGGAGCATATCTTCATACAATGTCCGTTTATAAGAATTCTTTGGAATGACAGAGCTGTATTTATCTCAAAAACTGAATTGTACTTTCAATTTCACAACATCTGAAAAAATGTTTGGGGTTTCAGAGGGAAAAGAGCACTAAATCACATTCTGATGCTGACAAGAAAACACATCTACTTCAGTAAGCAAAGAGAGAGAAAATCCAACATACAAGACCTAAAAAGATACATCACACAAATAATTCAACTTGAAAAATACAGTTCCAAAATCAACCAGAACTTTGACAACTTCGTGGGAAAATTTCATAAATAGCTAAATGCCTACCAATGTCTCAGCACATTAATTCAGTGTATTGCCCTGACATGCAGCTGTGTTTGATCATAACCCTCCTGCCCCTCCCTTCACCCCAACCCCACCCCCATATTCCCTCACTCCCTTTCACCCTGTAGTTTAACAGTAGAGCCACTCCTTCATTTTCGATTTCGTACAGAAGGAGATATTAGATTAGTTAATATTTGTGAATGTTTGTGTGTGCATTTTCATATATATGTATCCACTTCATTAATAAACATATTGACACTAAAATATAAAAAAATAAAGTCATTCCTATTGGTAAAGGAAGCGAGCTCAGTAAACAAGCCACATACGACAGGGAATAGTTACAGGAATAGAACGTAGATCCTGTGGGATTAAAGGCTGAAGTCTTTCATCGCCTTCCATGTGGCTGGATGCCGTCGTGCCCTATCATCCGTACATTCTTTGAGCTTCCTTGGGGGGGGGGGGTGCTTCAGTGTCGAACGTTATCTTTGATGCACCACATGACTTTGGAGCCGCGCAACGCTTCCTCATCAACTGGAACGTCTGGCTGCCGGGCTTTTGAGCATTCTACAAAGGCACATCCTTTGAGCTATCTTGAGGGTACGCCAGAGTGTGTAAGGTTGCTTAAGACGTACATCAAAGGGCCTGGGCTGTTGGACGTCTGCTATCATTAGCTGGATACCTTGGCCGCTGGGTTTTTCATTGTTGTAGTGTGGTGGGTATTCCTTTGCTTTGAAAAATGACCGGATCTAGGCTCCTTCTGCAAGAGTTTGGAATGGCACTGCAGCACTGTTCTGTAGCGGCAGTCGAAGACAGGAAGAACTCTGGAATCCTGATGTTGCTGGTGGGACTGTTGTAGCTATGCGGCGAAGCTCTCGGGCTGCATTTTGATGGGTTCGTCCCTTGGTCTCCAAGTTGGTTGACAACCTGATTGTATCTGCATACGGTAACCCAGTGCTTTCAGTGCTGAAACCCAGGTTTCAGACCAGATAGAAGCACCACCGAACAGATCTTCAATCTGAGAGTCCTGTGTGAGAAAAACCTACAACACCAACAAGATCTGTACCATGTCTTTATAGATTTTAAGAAACCATTTGACAGAGTCTGGCATGCTGCGCTGTGGGCCACAACGAAAAGCTACAACATCAGCTCCAAGATCATCAAAGTCGTCGAACATCTCTATGACAGAGTGACCAGCGCAGTCCTGTTCAATGGTACCACTTGCGAATGGTTCAGGACAACGGTCGGAGTCAGACAGGGCTGTCTACTCTCCCCCACACTCTTCAACCTCTTCCTCAAAAGGATAATGACTGATGCCCTAGCAGACCACGAAGGATCGATCAGCATCTGTGGCAGAAAGATCACCAACTTACGTTTTGCTGATGACATTGATGGATTAGCAGGAAGTGAAGAGGAGCTGTCTAGTCTTGTCGAGCACCTGGACAAGACCTCACAGGCATATGGCATGGGGATCAGCGCCGAGAAGACCAAAGTGATGACGAACAATCCTCGGGGCTTCAAACTGGAAATCAAAATGAAGGGCCAAAAACTGGCAGCTGTGAACAACTTCAAATACCTGGGATCCATCGTGACTAATGAAGGGTCCAAACCAGAGATACTGTCCAGAATAGCACAAACAACAGCAGCATTGGCAAAGTTGAAGCCAATATGGCGTGACAGAAATATCACTCTCGCTGGCCATCTCCGTATTCTTGTATGCATGCGAGTCCTGGACACTCACATCTGAACTACAGAGACGGATACAAGCCCTGGAAATGAGATGCTACCGCAAGATTCTGAACATCTCATATAAAGACCATGTCACGAATGAGGAAGTCAGCAACAGGATCAGGAGAGCAATTGGACAGTACGAAGACCTGCTCTCAATCGTGAAAAGCAGAAAGCTGAAGTGGTACGGTCACGTGTCAAGAGGCAGTGGGCTGGCCAAGACCATCCTGCAAGGTACCGTACCAGGTGGGAGAAGGAGAGGCAGGCAGAGAAAGAGGTGGGCCATGGGAAGACAACATCAAAGAGTGGACAGGCTTGACATTTTCTGGCTCACAGCGAGCCACAGAGGATAGAGATCGATGGAGGAAGATTGTCCGAAAGTCATCAGTGGTGCATCAACAACCCATCTCAGGGTGAAGAGACTGAACTGAACAGTGCTTCTCCCGAACCTCCCCCCCTCCCCCTCCTCTTTCATGTCGACCATAACGCTGTTGCATGAAACTCTCACTGACATATGGGAATAAACAGACTGATGGGACGCAGTAGCTCTGGTACAGCACTGTCTCCACTCCCAGAAGAGTATGCCAGTCAGATGGCTCACTTTCCCTGATACGGTTGATTGGGCTACAGGTCTTCTTCACTGCCCTCACATCCTCACTCATTATTCTCTGTGGGGAAGAGGCAATGGTATTAATCACAGCATTTTACTGAAGGATGCATCTCTATGGGATTCATGCGGCCTTGAACTCTGCTCCCACTGGCTGCAAACAAACTACCACACTCTCGGATGCTAGATTCCAGTGGCATCAAAACAAACAACAAAAACACACAAAAAACAACGTGATAATGACGGTGACGACAACGAAATGATGATGATGATGATGCTGCTGCTGCTGCTGCTGCTGCTGCTGCTGCTGCTACTGCTGATCATGATGATGATGATCATGATGATGATGATCATGATGATGATGATCATGATGATGGTGATGATGATGATGATGATGATGATGATGATGATGATGATGATGATGATGATGATGATGATGATGACAAAGACGACCACGAATCACTTTGTCGTGGAAGTCACAAATGCGTTGATTTCTCTTGAAAAGAATCACAACTGCTAGCTGCCTTGGGAGGACTAGGAACAGAAATACATGGCAAGATCCAAGCACACTGGTCTTTAAGAAATCACAGCCCAGAGTACAATAGACGAACGAGGATGTTTAACGACCTCTTTATCACCATAAAATGTCTGCTCACAAAGAAGCCTTTGAATCTGTCTGACGTCCAAGTGATGTCCAATGCATTAATTGCGTCGAGAGTCGCTCGCTGTCCCCTTCACCACTTGGAGCCCAGCTTGCTGCGTTTTCGGGACCTGCTGCAGCAGATCAACCAGGGGTGGCCCCAAGCAGTCAAAATGGCTCACGTGGACATTGTACTCAATGTCCCTACCTATGTCCATCCCTCCTCACCAGCTCCACTGCAATGCATAGTGTTAGTTTGCATTTACAGTATTGATTTGCGTCGCATTTCGGTGCATTGCGTTGCGTTGCACTGCATGAGAAAAACATATGGCCCAAACCGCTTGACGCCTCTTTCATCAGCTGGAATCCCTGGCTGCTTAGCTTTCGGAGCTTCTCCATGAGCTCAGTCAGAAGCGGCCCCAAGCACCCAATTTGGCACTGGAGGGCATCAGGACTGCAAAAGGTCATCCGGACCGAGCGGCATTTCTCCAAATCCACATGGATGCAGTCTCAGTCTCAGCTTGGAGGACGCCCACAACCCTAGTCACAATAGTCTATATCTTATCATACTCTAGCATTATACTCTACCTCTCTTGCCAAGGCTTTCTTCTTGTTGAATATGGCGTCGTCTGCGAAGGACATGCCAGGCGAGAGCTGGAGGAAGGGCTCCAGCACCAGGAATACGCAGAGGGGCAGCACCAGCACCACGAAGACGGAGGATGCCGTCAGCAACATGGCCGAAATCTGACGTTGAAGGCGTTGTGATGTCATCTGCTGGCTGTCCGTCACCAGGCGGCGCTGCGCTGCCATGGAGCTGCAACGTTATAAATCGGTGAGGTTTGTATCAATGTTAACTTTTTTGTTCATTTACTTTTCTGAAAAGTCGTGTAATTAACGTAAGAGTTCATCTTCAAAACCCAAACATTTCCAGTGCAACATAAAAGACAGTCAAAGAGGATGAGAGAGAGAGAGAGAGAGAGAGAATGAGAGGATGAGAGAGAGAGGATGAGAGAGAGAGAGAGAGAGAGAGGATGAGAGAGAGAGAGGGGGGGATTAGAGAGAGAGAGCGGTTGAGAGAGAGAGAGGATGAGAGAGAGAGAGAAAGAGAGAGAGAGAGAGGGATGAGAGAGAGAGGGGGTATGAGAGAGAGAGAGGGGATGAGAGAGAGAGAGAGAGAGAGAGAGAGAGAGAGAGAGAGAGGATGAGAGAGAGAGGGGGGAATGAGAGAGAGAGAGAGGGGATGAGAGAGAGAATGAGAGAGAGAGAATGAGAGAGAGAGGATGATAGAGAGAGAGGATGAGAGAGAGAGAGAACGAACGAACGAACGAACGAACGAACGAACGAGTTTATTAAAAGGCCACTGGCCCATTTCAAGTGAACAATGTGGTTACATTTCAATTCCCAATAAAAACAATTAATCAACGTAAAAACTGTCATGCTCCGTGGACTCCAGAGCTTCTAGTCTGCGCTTGAACGCTTTGTACAAGTAAATGCTCGTTGATCTTATAATTTTCATTTCTTTACTGGCCAAGAGAAGTTCTAAGAGGTTATCTCTATTCACATCTATACAATCAAATATTAAACGTTCTCTCAAGTCCTGTAAGGCAGGACAATGGAGTAAAAAATGTATTTCCGTTTCTTCATGCTCTCTGCACAGTGGACAAAGCTCTGGGTTATTCCTTTTCATATATCTGTGTTTATGGTTAAATAAATCGGTAATTCCCATCCTAAATCGTATGTCAGCGTCCCTAAATACATTTTTTTATCGAGATCATATAGATACTGTTCAATTACCCAAGAAGTTTTGAAAAGTCTGTAGAAGAGAGATAGATAGATAGATAGATAGATAGAGAGAGAGAGAGAGAGAGAGAGAGAGGATGAGAGAGAGAGGGTGATGAGAGAGAGAGAAGGGATGAGAGAGAGGGGGGATGAGAGAGAGGGGGGATGAGAGAGAGAGGGGGGATGAGAGAGAGAAGGGATGATGACAGAGAGAGAGAGGGGATGAGAGAGAGAGAGGCGATGAGAGAGAGAGGGGATGAGAGAGAGAGAGGGGATGAGAGAGAGAGAGAGAGAGGGAATGAGAGAGAGAGAGAGAGAGAGGGAATGAGAGAGAGAGACGGGATGAGAGAGAGAGGGGATGAGAGAAAGAGAGGGGATGAGAGAGAGAGAGGGTATGAGAGAGAGAGAAGGGATGAGAGAGAGAGAGAGGAGATGAGAGAGAGAGAGAGAGAGAGGATGAGAGAGAGAGAGGGGATGAGAGAGAGGGGATGAGAGAGAGGGGATGAGAGAGAGAGAGAGAGAGAGAGAGAGAGAGGATGAGAGAGAGAGAGAGGGGGGGAATGAGAGAGAGAGGGGATGAGAGAGGGATGAGAGAGGAATTGAGAGAGAGAGGGGATGAGAGAGGAATTGAGAGAGATTGAGTGAGATTGAGAGAGAGAGGAGAGAGAGGAGAGAGATGGGAGAGAGGAGAGAGAGAGATGAGAGAGAGATGAGAGAGATGAGAGAGATGAGAGAGAGATGAGAGAGAGATGAGAGAGAGATGAGAGAGAGATGAGAGAGAGATGAGAGAGATGAGAGAAAGAGAAGGGAGAGAACAGAGATGAGAGAGAGAGAAGAGAGAGATGAGAGAAATGAGAGACAAGAGAGAGATGAGAGAAATGAGAGATGAGAGATGAGAGAGAAGAGAGTGAAGAGAGAGATGAGAGAGAAGAGAGAGAAAAGAGAGAAGAGATGAGAGAGATGAGAGAGATAGATAGATAGAGAGAGTGAGAGAGAGAGGGGCTGTAGGCTTCAAGGTGGTAATGATACTGTTATTACTATGATGTGTTATGATGATTAAATGGTTTGTTTGTGCGTGCGTGCGTGCGTTCGTTCGTGCGTTCGTTCGTGCGTGCGTTCGTTCGTGCGTTTGTTCGTTCGTTCGTTCGTTCGTGCGTGCGTGCGTGTGTGCGTTCGTGCGTGCGTGCGTTCGTGCGTGCGTTCGATCATGCGTTCGTGCATGCGTTCGTGCGTTCGTTCGTGCGTTCGTGCGTTCGATCGTGCGTTAGTGCATTCGTTTGATCGTTCGTTTGTTCGTTTGTTCTTTCGTGCGTTCGTTCGTGCATTCGTGAGTTTGTTCGTGCGTTCGTGCGTTTGTGCGTTCGTTCGTTCTTTCGCGCGTTCGTGCGTGCGTTCTTGCGTGCGTTCGTGCGTTCGTGTGTACGTTCGTTCGAGCTTTCGTTCGTGCGTTCGTGCGTGCGTGCGTTTGTGCGTTCGTTCGTGCGTTCGTTCTTTCGCGCGTTCCTTCGTGCGTTCGTTCGTTCGTGCGTTTGTTCGTGCGTTCGTTCGTGCGTTCGTTCGTTCGCGCGTTCGTTCGTGCGTTTGTTCGTTCGTTAGTGTGTGCGTTCGTTCGTTCGTGCTTTCGTTCGTGCGTTCGTTCGTGCATTCGTGCGTTCGTTCGTGCGTTCGTGCGATAGTGCGTTCGTTCGTGCGTTCGTTCATGCGTTCGTTCGTGCGTCCGTGCGTTCGTTCGTGCGTTCGTTCGTGCGTTTGTTCGTTCGTTCGTGCGTGCGTTTGTGTGTTTGTTCGTGCGTTCGTGCGTGCGTTCGTGTGTTCGTGCGTGCGTTTGTGCGTTCGTGCGTTCGTTCGTGCGTTCGTTCGTTTGTGCGTTCGTGCGTTAGTGCGTGCGTGCGTGCGTTCGTGCGTTCTTACGTGTGTTCATGCGTTCTTGCATGCGTTTGTGCGTGTGTCCGTGCGTTCGTGCTTTCGATCGTTCGTGCGTTCGTTCGTTCGTTCGTGCGTTCGTTCGTTAGTACGTTCGTTCGTTTGTTCGTTCGTGCGTACGTTAGTTCGTGCGTCCTTGCCTTCATTTGTGCGTTCGTTCGTGCGTTCGTTTGTTCATTCGTGCGTTCGTTCGTTCGTTCGTCGTTCGTTCGTGCGTTTGTGCGTGCGTTCGTAAGTTCGTTCGTTCGTTCGTTTGTTTGTTCGTTCGTTCGTGCGTTCGTGCGTTCGTGCATTCGTGCGTTCGTGCGTTCGTTCGTTCGTTCGTTCGTTTGTTCGTTCGTTCGTTCGTTCGTTCGTTCGTTCAATGGTTCCTGCGTTCGTTCGTGCGTGCGTTCGTTCGTTCGTTCGATCGTGCGTTATTTCGTGCGTGCGTGCGTTCGTGCGTTATTGCGTGCGTTCGTGCGTGCGTGCGTGCTTTCGAGCGTGCGTTCGTGCGTTAGTGCGTTCGTTCGTGCGTTCGTTCGTGCGTGCGTGCGTTCGTTCGTGCGTTCGTGCGTTCGTGCGTTCGTTCGTGCGTGCGTGCGTTCGTGCGTTAATTCGTGCGTTCGTGCGTGCGTTCGTGCGTGCGTTTGTGCGTTCGTGCGTGCGTTCTTGCGTTTGTGCGTTCGTTCGTGCTTTCGTGCGTGCGTTCGTGCGTTCGTTTGTGATTTCGTTCGTTTTTGCGTTCGTTCGATTGTTCATGCGTTCGTGCGTGCATTCGTGCGTTCGTTCGTGCGTTCTTTCATGCGTTCGTGCATGCGTTCGTGCGTGCGTGTGTGCGTTCGTGCGTGCGTGCGTTCGTGCGTGCGTTCGATCATGCGTTCGTGCATGCGTTCGTGCGTTCGTTCGTGCGTTCGTGCGTTCGATCGTGCGTTAGTGCATTCGTTTGATCGTTCGTTTGTTCGTTTGTTCTTTCGTGCGTTCGTTCGTGCATTCGTGAGTTTGTTCGTGCGTTCGTGCGTTTGTGCGTTCGTTCGTTCTTTCGCGCGTTCGTGCGTGCGTTCTTGCGTGCGTTCGTGCGTTCGTGTGTACGTTCGTTCGAGCTTTCGTTCGTGCGTTCGTGCGTGCGTGCGTTTGTGCGTTCGTTCGTGCGTTCGTTCTTTCGCGCGTTATTTCGTGCGTGCGTGCGTTCGTGCGTTCTTGCGTGCGTTCGTGCGTGCGTGCGTGCTTTCGAGCGTGCGTTCGTGCGTTAGTGCGTTCGTTCGTGCGTTCGTGCGTTCGTTCGTGCGTGCGTGCGTTCGTTCGTGCGTTCGTGCGTTCGTTCGTGCGTGCGTGCGTTCGTGCGTTCGTGCGTGCGTGCGTGCGTTCGTGCGTGCGTTTGTGCGTCCGTGCGTGCGTTCTTGCGTTTGTGCGTTCGTTCGTGCTTTCGTGTGTGCGTTCGTGCGTTCGTTTGTGATTTCGTTCGTTTTTGCGTTCGTTCGATTGTTCATGCGTTCGTGCGTGCGTTCGTGCGTTCGTTCGTGCGTTCTTTCATGCGTTCGTGCATGCGTTCGTGCGTGCGTGCGTGCGTTCGTGCGTTATTGCGTTCGTTCGTGAGTTCGTTCATGCGTTCGTTCGTGCGTGCGTGCATTCGTTCGTGCGTTCGTGCGTTCGTGCGTTCGTTCGTTCGTGCGTTCCTTCGTGCATTCGTGGGTGCATGTGTTCGTGCGTTCGTGCTTGCGTGCGTTCGTGCGTGCATTCGTGCGTGCGTTCATGCGTTCTTTCGTGCGTGTGTTCGAGCGTTCGAGCGTTCGTGCAATCGTTCGTGCGTGCGTGCGTTCATGCGTTCGTTCGTGCGTGCGTGCATTCGTGCGTTCGTTTGCGCGTTCATTCGTGCGTTCGTGCGTGCGTTCGTTCGTTCGTGCGTGCGGTCGTGCGTTCGTGCGTTCGTTCGTTCGTTCGTGCGTTCGTGTGTTCGTGCGTTCGTTCGTGCGTTCATGCGTTCGTTCGTTCGTTCATTCGTTCGTGCGTTCGTTCCTTCGTTCCTTCATTTGTTCGTGCGTTCGTTCGTGCTTTCGTTCGTGCGTTCGTGCGTTTGTTCGTGCGTTCGCTCGTGCGTTCGTGTGTTCGTGTGTTCGTTCGTTCGTTCGTGCGTGCGTTCGTGCGTTCGTTCGTGTGTGCGTTCGTTCGTTCGTTTGTTCGTGCGTTGGTTCGTTCGTTCGTTCATTCGTGCGTTCCTTCGTTCGTGCGTTTGTTTGTTCGTTCGTTCGTTCGTGCGTTCGTTCGAGTGTTCATGTGTTTATGTATTATGTATTTATGTAGTAATAATGTATTTATTTATAAAATGATATGATAAATGATTATGATGTTGGAGTTGGGATGGTAATAATAATGATAATAATGACAAAATGATACTGTGATACGGCTATGGTGTGATGATAAGAAGGTTGAGGAGGATGTTGTAACTATGATTACGTGAAGACATTGTCAAAAAAATGATGTTGATACTAATGTTTTGTGTAGTAATTATGATGTATGACATTTAAAATGTAAAAAAAAGATTGAGGGAGTTGTCGTGGCATCTTCTGAAGAAGAGTTGTCCATTTTAAATTCTGACAATACAGAACATGAAGTCACCACTGCTGTAACGATGCTCAAAGGAAGCAAATTCGCTGGTCTGGACGAAGTTCTTGCTGAAATGTTAAAATGCACACCCAGCTGTGTTGTTCCATTGTTATGTCAGTCTTTCAATGTGATTTTCTCCAAAGGTCAGTATCCAAAAGTTTGGACCAATTCAATGATTATTCCTATACACAAAAAGTTTACCTTTCAAACCTTGATAACTATGGAGGCATTTGTCTTACAAGTATATTTTGTAAAGTTTTTACCTCAATAATTATTGGAAGACCTATTTCTTGGGCTGAAGCAAACGATATCATTGTTGAAGAACACGCTGGTTTTCGGAAAGGATATTCGACAGTGGACAATGTGCTCATCCTTCATTGTATTATGCAGACATATTTGGGCAGAAAGCTGAAGTTGTACTGTGCATTTGTGGATTTTAAAAAGGCCTTTGATACGGTGGACAAAGAAGCTTTGTTTGAGGTGCTAAGACAGTATGGATTAAAAGGGAAAATGCTAAACATGCTGCGAGGCTCGTACTCCGCGGTGTGGTACTGTGTTCGATGCAAAGGTCGGTGTAGTGCCTCGTTCGAGAGTAGACGGGGTTTGAAACAAAGCTGCAAAACCAGTCCGATCCTCTTTTCCGTGTTAATTTCGTATGTAGCAAGGAGGGTAATTGCAAATGGTAAACATGGAGTCCAGCTGATGCCCGAAATAGTGTCTGTATTTCTTCTTATGTTCGCTGATGACATCGCACTTATCTCGGACACTGTGGTGGGATTGCAGAACCAAATGGATACACTGGTAAGAGAAGCACGTAAGTTTGGGCTGGAAGTTAACTCAGACAAAACTAAAATAATGGCATTTCGTAACGGAGGTTTCCTAGCGAAGCACGAGAGGTGGTTTTTGAAAGGGAGGCAGTTGCAGGTGGTGAACGAGTACAAATACCTCGGAGCAATCTTTTCTACACAATTGTCGTACAGAGCATTACAACAGAATTTGGTACAGAGAGCGAAAGCTGGCTTACTTCAGGTAAATAAATGTTGTCATAAACTTGGGTGTGTTTCGCCAGATCTGTACTTCAAACTTTTTATGCACAAGTTTTGCCTGTCCTTGCGTATTCAGCAGAAGTTGGGGGTGTAAATGATTGTTCCGAAACAGAGATTTTCCATCTTCAAGCTTTAAAACGATTCCTGCATCTGCCAACACTAGACTCCCAGCGTTATTGCATATGGGGAAACGGACAGATACCCTGTACATCAATGCCAAATTACGAGGTATAAAATATTGGTTAACATTTTTACGGATGGACTGTACTAGGTATCCTCGCAAAGTGTACAATATGATGTTACTGTCTAGAAAAGATGACTGGACAAGCGGAATAAAGAGTCTGCTGAATAGATACGGTTTTAACAATTTGTGGGAAACGCAATTTGTACAGAATGAGAAGCGCTTCCTGAAAGAAATGAGGGAACGACTTATTACAGAGTACACACAAGTCTGGCTGGATACTCTTAGAGGTAGCGCAAGATATTCATTCTATAAACAGTTCAAGTTCGTCCTCTCCAGGGAGCAGTATCTGTATACTATTGACAAACAAATCTTCAGAAGTGTGTTTGTTCGTTTTCGTGCCGGAATCAGTGAGCTATTTATTCATATGTATCGTTTCATGAATGATACCGCCAGGTCACTTCTATGTCCGACATGCTGTGAAGAGGACGAAGATGAGTTACATTTTTAACTCTGTTGTTCTGCCTATGAGAACCTTAGACAGATGTCCATTTTCGATTTTTTTGACAGAAATTGTCGTGTGAGTGTTGTCGAAATAATAGCTACAGAAGATGTCCATCTCACGAGATCAGTGGCTATGTATCGGTACTATGCTTTCAAGAGAAGACAAGTGGCTGAAAACAAAAACACAAATAAGATGCAAAACTAATTAGGTTCTGATAGGCCGGTGGCCTTACAATTAAAATCGTTCTCTCTCTCTCTCTCTCTCTCTCTCTCTCTCTCTCTCTCTTTCTCTCTCTCTCTCTTTCTCTCTCTCTCTCTCTCTCTCTCTCAACGAACCTGCGCAGTTTGTACAGGAGCATGACGTTGAGGAGCAGGAGGGTGAGGCAGGGCAGGAGTCCATACAGCAGCATGTCCACCCAAGGCCACACCCTCCTCAGCACTGGAAACCCTGGCAGCAGCCCGCACGGCAATGCTTCCACTGTAGACACAAGGCAAACACGAAATGGTCACATTGAGCACCACAAAACAGGTCATAAGTCGGTTTGTGACTTTATAGAGCCATTGATATCATTTTTAAAGCTGAAAGTTTAATTAAGCTTTCCCACGATACCTAAATAATGTTCGTATCTACATAATTCCAGAAGTTACAAGTATTTCAATAAACACTGCAATGAAACGCAAAGTTTGAGAAATTTGCTACGCAAGCGTATGTATGCCACTTGTGATTGGTCGAATTTGAAACGCTGTTAACGTCTTGGATTCGCTTGATATTCTCGGACAGACGAAGCTACATTGAACATTTCACTACAGGAAGAGAATAGAGAGAGTGCGCTTTGCAGTGATGCATGCGCCGGTATGTGTTGAGGTCATGGCGCCCTGGCAGAAGCCGTAGTTGGGCTCATTGATCCCTTAATGCCTTATCGTTTTTACAAGGTTGGGCTTACGAAAGTAAGGTTTATATTCTTACATATTAACATGCATAGCATATCGGTAACGGATTGATTCTAGATTGGTAATAAAGGCGGAATTACCCCAAACAAAAATTGCACCTGGTTGACCTTAACAAATGTATCAGGCTTATTGTCTGAAATGACTACTGTGACCTATGTCCTATTTCATGGTGCTCGTTCACAAAATTAATGTAGTCTCAACACCACTCACATAACCCCGCTTACCACAACCAGCATTTGACAACAACTATAACAACGATGACAATAAATCGTGTATCAATATATACTAGCCATCAAGGATTATCGTCACTAAAATTATATGAGAATTCAGTTCAGTTCAGTTCAGTCTCTTAACCCTGAGATGGGTTGTTGAGGCACCACTGATGACTTTCGGACAATCTTCCTCCATCGATCTCTATCCTCTGTGGCTCGCTGTGAGTCAGCAAAGGTCAAGCCTGTCCACTCTTTGATGTTGTCTTCCCACCTCCTGCAAGGTACCGTACCAGGTGGGAGAAGGAGAGGCAGGCAGAGAAAGAGATATGAGAATTATCTTAAGAAAATTTTATATAAAATTGGAGATATACTTTTCCGACTGTGGTACTCACATCAGCCACTTGCCCGGCTATTTCGGCAAAGTGTGCCTTACCAGTCTTCGATCACTGCCAGATGCTCTTCTCAATAGTTGAATTGCTGTAGTTTTTGACTTGGGAACCTGTTACATTAGCACTTGCGAGACCACAAGCATTATGAAATACCATGAAGAGGTGTCTCGGCGTTAGCTGAGGATGCGGAAACACTCCGGTCATTGGGACTTATGAGCACTTCTCCAGATCTACTTGGAGAGAGCCTCGGTGATATTTCGTAGCCTTCCTAATCACAATGAGCTACACTCGTCTGCATCCAAAACGTCAAAAACAACAGTCATAACTTTCCGTGATGAGCAATGCAGGGACTGTCCTCAATTCAACATAAGGCTGGAACCACTTGATGCCCTTCACATGAGCCAAAACTCCTGGCTGCTGGGCTTTCGCGGCCCACTCAAGCAGCTCGGCCAGGGTGGTACCAAGCAGCCAAAGATTTTATTTGAGGACACCTCACCTCACCTCACCTCCGCCAATCAGCACCCTCCAGGCATCTCGGTTCTGGGCGAGTCTTTCCAGCTGCCCCCACGTCTTTCCCATCTGCTTTGCGACTGCCTCCAGATCACGGCGCCAGGTGTTCCTAGGCCGCCCTCTCTTCCTCTTCCCTTGTGGGTTCCACGTGAGGGCTTGCCTGGTGATGTTGGAAGCAGGTCTGCGAAGGGTGTGGCCTATCCATCGCCAGCGTCTCTGAAGGACGTCTTCCTCAACTGGCTGTTGCCTGTTTCTCAGCCACAGTTCATCGTTGTTGATTTTTATTCTGGCCAGCGGATCTTGAGGATCTTCCTGAGGCAGGTGTTGATGAAGACCTGGATTTTCGTCATGGTGGTGACGGTGGTTCGCCAGGTCTCTGCTCCGTACAGCAAAATCGGCTTCACGATGGTATTGAAGACCCTGATCTTAGTAGTAGTAGTAGTTATTGCGCTTGATCCCCAGATCTTCTTCAGCTGATGGAAGGCTGCTCTGGCTTTGCCGCTACGAGTTCTGACGTCTGCATCCGTTCCTCCCTGCTTGTCTACAATGCTGCTGAGATACGTGAAGCTTTCCACATCTTCCAGCGCATTGCCTTCAACTGTGATGGGTGTGTTGTTGGATGCATTTGTCTTGAAAATCTTGCTTTTCTCTCTGTTGATGTGGAGCCCCAGGCTTGCTGAGTTGTCCGCAACAATGCTGGTCTTTTCTTGCATCTGTTGTTGGGTATGAGAGAGGAGAGCCAGATCATCAGCAAAGTCAAGATCGTCTAGCTGTTTCCAAAGAGTCCACTGGATGCCGTTTCGTTTCTGGTCTGAGATTATACTGTGTCCACAGGGAGGCAATCGCAGCCATGTAATACGGCCTCTTCACTCACAAAGAACCATATTATTGTAGGTCTAAGCATCCAACATGGACATCATTCATTACTGTCTCACCCCTTATTATGTACTGAGATCAATAGTACTCTCAATGCGTCTCCCAGTAAGATTTGTAAACAGCGAATAAATAAGGAAATCCATACGACTTGCTCCTACTCTAATCAGCTTCAGTAACTCTCGTGGTCATGGGCATTACATAACATACAAACCTGATATGCCGTAAAAAAACCATTCATCATCCTTACCATCAGTGACGGTGCCAGCCGTGACAAGGAGATGAAGGTAGATGATCCCAATGGTCACCAGAAGAGCTGCCAGAATGGCTAAAGTCTTTCGAAGTCCCCTCTGGTTGCTGACCCAAAGAGGGTTGGCCACGGCATTGTAACGCTCTGCGGCAAGTGCCACCAGGACCCAGTTGGCTGTTGTAGTAGTGGTGACCGCAGCGTAGGAGAACAGTTTGCATCCTGTAATACATGTATGTACGTATGTACATTTTTGAATGTATGTAAGATTAAAATAAAGAATGAATAAATCAACATTATTTAGGAATGGTAACAAATAAGACAGAATAATAATCCAGTTAGCCTTTGAACACATACAATCACACTGAAACAAATGCAGACATGACTAAATAATATTATATAAAAATTCAGAAATAATTTTGATATTAACTACTTGATATAAATGGCTTGGTTTCAAATTTGCTGTTTCAGTTTGTATCAAGATGTTGTACTAAATAGACCTTGAAAACCTAGTGGAAGGTGCTGACAAATTTTCTTCTGGAAGCGAGTTTCACTCTTTTGCACGCTAGTGAGACAGGGGTGCTTTGTGTAAATTTATGCGTGGTCATGGAACTATTTGTTGTTGATTTTCAATAAGGCCTTTGGCATTTAGTGGAAAACTGAGACATTTAGAATAGGGCCTTAGGGAACATTACTTTTCGCATTAGTTTATTTAAAAAAAACTGCTTTTGGATAATCATGCTGTTAAGTGTGTGTGTGTGTGTGTGTGTGTGTGTGTGTGTGTGTGTGAGAGAGAGAGAGAGAGAGAGAGAGAGAGATCCGACTTGGTTGATTAAGTAGTATTCATTCAAACCAGCACATACATACACACATACACGACTTCAAAGACGACTATGGGCTAAAACGCGCGTGCATGAGCGCGCGCACACACACACACACACACACACACACACACGCACACACACACACACGTTCACATTCTCACACAGACACTCACAGAGACACACACACACACTCACACACACACACACACACAAACACACACACACACACGCACGCACGCACGCACACACACACACACGCGCGCGCGCGCGCAGAACTGTAGAGCAAGTTCTCCATTGTTCAAACAGTATCTTGTTTAACGAGATTGACTTCAAACACTGTACACTTGGAACAGTATTTCATTTTTCTGGAATAACTACCGCATACTCACCTACGTGGCTCAGGCTGACATACTTAGAAGTCTCTCTGTACACCACTTTGACCACAATGGCCAACGCGTCACAGGCAGCTAGAGTTCCCAGGTAATAAGCCGAGGTTCCGCTAGCCATGATCCATACCGTTGCCACGGTAACCATGTTGCTAGGGAGACCAATGACAACAATGGGCCAGAGATAGACTTCATTGATGTAGTTCTGCAAGTGCCACAGTCTTTGGTATTCAGCCTCCTTGCGGGGGTCAAAGGTCATGAAATTGCTGCCATTGCCTGAATTGGACATGTTGACATTCTGGTAACTTTGCGTTGAGGTGACGTAGGGTGTGGTGGAAGTCATGATTGATGACGTGATACTGACTGCAGATCCGCCTATCTGGAACGACGTTTGAAAGTTATTGGTCCCTGCCAGACGCGGCAAGAAAGATTGCTACTCCCAAGTAAGGCTCTATAGTCACAGGAGACACGATAGCGTCGACCAGTTGGCTCTTGGGGACAGCAGGAAACCTACTGTTGGCCCCTGAAACGAAAAGACGGAAACAGTTACTCGTAGATTAGTAATAGATGGGAGATGTACTCTTGTTAGAGCATTCGGATGTTCACCGGGAGGTCGCGGGTTCAGTCCCTGCCTGAGTTCCGGAACTTTATTTGATGTCCCTTGCAGGATATTGGGCTCTGTATGAGGAACAGAGAGCTAAATTCTTGCCCCAAAAATGCATGAAATGTCCATAATGCAATCACAATTGAAATGCTATGAACATTTGATATCGTTGTTTTCTAGTAGAGTTTATCAATGTAATACATGCTTATTGTGCTTTATTGTGTCTTGAGTTATGTACAATAAGGTTTCATTTGCAGCGTTGTTTTTGTTGTTTTCTTTAAAATGAGGCACATGCATGATACAACAATCTTGGAGTGTAAGGTAATTTATAATCATCATCATCATCACAACCTGCAGCAATAGCATCAACAAGAGTTTCATTAGAAGCAGTAATGACATTAGTAAGATGAGAAATGCACTTTAGGCAAAATACACCCATCCCCCACTTGCTCCTGCATTCTATTCTTACATCGAAGGATATGCGTAATGTTCTTCTCCTGTCGTTGATGTCATATCACTTCTGTGCTCTCTGTCACGTTACGTCCAATCAATCCCGTTCTTTCCCTTTCACTGCCACACAAAAGAAATTTCGCCAGAAAAAGGAATAAACTAATGATGCCAGTGTTCAAGCCTTGCAGAGCTTTGAGTTTAAAAAAAAGCCAAGAGGAAATCCGTACAACTGATCGAAGGATATCCCAGAATATCCTAAATATATTGTTTTTTTTCCGGGTTTGTGTCCTAGAAAGACCTTTCCAGCTTCCTAACTCTTTTCCGTCCTAACGATTTGTGCACGAAAACAATGTCCTTGACATCAACTTGAAACCATTGATTCGTGTCACCTTTAGATGAAACCAAGTGTTGGAGTTTGCAGAACAATGGTATTTGAACAAATAAAATCAAAATGATAAAGGACCGGAGACGTTTGAATCGAAAAACAATAAACAACAACATTCTGTTGGGTTGTTTCTCCAACGAAATCTGTCTTAATCATTATAATATTTCACATATCAGTTCGGTCTTCTGCACATTTTTAAAATCTTGTTGTTCCAAACTAAGAACTGCCGAGGCATAACGCCAACGAAAACGGCCTTTCACTCTCACAATCCGAGTCTTAAAATGATAAAATCGCCATCAGTTCTGTTTCGACAGCATCTAATTGCCGGTATAAATACATTCTGTCACACGAATCTGACCGTGCTTGTTTTTTCTCCCATTGCAGTCAATTCCATGGTCTATAAGTAAGAGTACACTACAGTATCATTCATTAGCATTCGAGTTATGCACTTGATGATGTTGAAGTAGTGGCTGCTGCCGCTGGACACCCCCTTCTTCAGCTGAAACACGTGGTCGTGGAGCTTTTGGGGCCTGCTCCAGTAGCTCGACCACGGGCGGCCCCAAGCACCGCAGCACGCCCCCGGGGAATGTTCCCTAAGTAGTGCTGGCTGCCTTTTTAGGGTTGCCACACTCACACTGAAGAAGCCTCAGCAGCTTCCTGCAGCTGCCCTGTCACCTTCCGGGTGACAATGGTATGTTTAATATGTAAGTGTGTTTAAGAGATTTTCAAGATTCAATGTATCTCAATATCACCTAACTCTCACTTGGTACTGTAGCCACGTAATGGCTCCATCATCACGGGTTTTTGCTATGAGCTTTTATTAGAGTTTCGATAATAATTTATTAGTATTGATATACTTATCCAACTGTGTTTATCTGTCTCTCCGAATGAAAAACTCCGAGGATTCTGAGAGTGGCTCTGCTGATCCCGTCCACTCTCTTCCAGTCGAGGAGAACAGCTCTCTTTTGATAGCATATTTTTATATGTTGGTTATTCAATGATTTCAATCGTATTTAAACAAAAGCAGTTTGCATGTTTCTCCAAATACACAATGTTCACTATATTTCTGATTGGTATACAGTTTAACATCGCTCACTGGCTTTGATTAGCAAAAATAACAGCGCTGAGGACTTGGCCATTTCCCCCACCCCTCCAACCCCCAGCCCTGAAAATACTATCAACAACAACAACTGCACACAAAAAATCTAAACGGAAATATTTCTTTTCAAATTTGGATCGTGTATAGTACATATGTCCTTGATTTTGCCTTTGAACATAACAAAAGAAACTGCTTTTTTCTGTTATGACTTTTGGTAAATTGTCATTTCAAATCCGCCATTTTGCTTTTTCGTGGTGTTGATACCGTTCGTTAAGATTTGTTAAATCTCTTTTTAGTCTTTTTTGCGCATACCATCCTACAGCTCAATCTCTCCTCTTTCATGCAAAAATGGCGGATGTGAAAGTGTTATATTAGAAGTAACGCTACTAATTTATAGAGCAATTTTCGAATCCATATGTGGAGCTTAAACAGCTTTACACTTTATTGTAACAAACCCAGCAAAAGCAAAAAACAAAAAGTATTAACAGGAACTTCCCCTCCCTTCCTACATTCTTCAAGCTTATCGCTTTATACCCATTACATTGTGCTACTTAATCAACCCTTCACGGGCATGTGACGGCAAACACAGCAACAGACAGGACTGGACTCACACAGTCAAGCAGCGGATCAATCTCTACTCTCTCGGGATTATTCCAAGTCGATGCTTGCTCATGATCCCAACACACTACTCTCTACCCTCACATATACCCGGTTTTGTTTCTGGGTGGGGAGAGACAATACGAGTTAAGTACCTTACGAAGAATGCAACTCTAGGATCCACGCAGCTTCTAGCACTCCTATCGGTAGCTGCAAGCGATAGAGGACGAGTGATGTAGCCACTGCACTAGAGCTGCACCACATAATTTTGCTCGTTTGATCGACCCACGCACATCAGCATTGTCTTACAAGACATTGCTCTCTCTCCCACCTTGGCTTTTGTCAAGAGTTCATGGACAAATGCGATTATAGTGATGTCGTTGAAGCGTGGAACCTCAGTCATCATTGAAGTCCTCCGCTCAGCGAAGATGACATCAACGTTGTCGCATGTCGGACCGCAGGCCAGACTGATGCACAGGGATGTCTTCACACAAGGCAGGCAATCGTAGCAGCAGCAGGACGTGATCCTCTATCTTCTCTGGCCTGGGTTGTCCAGTCGAAGCAGGCGCTCCGCTTCAAAGGATTTGGTGCCTGTGTGGGTGAACTTCCTCCAAATGCCACAAAACCTCAGTAGAGATGCACGGAAAGTGTACTTGAACTACGACTGTAGAAGGGAGGGCTGGGCCTCTCCGGAATTCACAAAAGTATGCTAGGCTACTCTATGGTTACCCTGCACTAACCACTGCGGCCACTTCATCGCAGGAAGTACAATTACTGCTAACAACAACAACTCAGTGACAACAAACAACAAGAATGATCATACTCATTTAGTGCCTTTTTGCGTTCAGTAACCAGTTTATGTACTCCGTAAGAGACACAATGCGGGTGAAGCACCTTGTCCGAGGACGTTACACTAAGAACCGTGCAGTTTGGAACACTGCACCTACCAGCCGCGAAGCAACTGCAAGCAGGCGCCTTAATCACTGCACCAG
>JAWQFJ010009601.1:0-2500 GCA_034096865.1 Theodoxus fluviatilis | reverse complement strand
GAGGGGGAGGAAGACTGACACCTAAACTGCGGAATGAAAATTGCACTCACTATCCATGTCTCTCTGTTACAGAGCTCACCTGAGCAGAGTCGGGCACTGGAGCTACTGCTGAAATACAGCGGGGACTACATGAGGGACTACATCGAGGGCAAGCTGCCCGTGTGTGAGCCTTCCAGACACGTGCGTCAGGTGACCTGTCTGTGTCAGTACGTGGAGGACAGGATTGCTGTGGTCTAGGTCGTGTTGGAGCTGTCTGTATGTGTGAGTCGTCAGTAGAAGACAGCTTAGTTGTCGTCTAGAAGCCATTGAAGCTGTCTATGTGTGCGTGTCGGCTGTAGAAGATAGCTTAGTTGTATTCTAGAATATGTGGGATCTATCTGTCTGTTTGTGTCGGCAGTAGAGGATAGCTTTGTGTCATTCTAGAAGCTGTTGGAGCTGTCTGCTAATGTCTCTGGCGAAAAAAGACAGCTGTGGCCTAGGGTATTTTGGGGGTGTCTACTGTTGAAGACGACTGTATCCAGACGAAAGGAAGTGGACACCACTGCGCCGAGGACTCCTGACAGGACTGGAGTCTCCACCAGTGTTTCCTGTGGATGCAGGTCGTGTGTAAAGCATGTTCCGGGGGAGGCCCTCTCTTGCTGCGTTCAAGAATTTGTCCTTTAAGTTCTGCAAGCCCGTCTGTGATATTTCAAAATCCTAATCCCGTGATAAATCTTTTAATAGAGAAAATCAAAGTTTGTTATACGGTATAACTTTTATTTTTGTCTGTGATATTATTTGGAGCATATATCTTATTGTACATGCTTATTTCATAAAGATAGTTGTATGTATGTTAGTGTATTAAAACGTATATATATATATATATATTATATATATATATACAACTATTTCTTTATCAAATGTAGTTGCCTTGCATAGCTTTTAAGCCCCGTCCTTCCTTCCTTTCATCCTTCCTTACAACATTCCCTCCCTCCTTCCTTCCTTCCATTCTTTCTTCCTTCATCAGCAGGCAGGGTAGAGACGTGCTGTGTTGAGGAATTATTCGAAGACTCTCTGGTGAGAACGCATTAGGAGAACATTCAGGAGTCTGCAGTCATCTCTGGGAAAGTTTCTTCCACAGTCCGTAGCAAGAAACGTTTTCCTTGTTGATACCTTTTGTGAGACTTCATTGTCATTAGACCAGACGTTGTTCACAGACTGTTTTTACTGTGCCGTCACTGTGCCGTCACTGTGCCGACACTGGTTCTGGTGTTGTTCTCCACTTGTTACCTCCGCTGAGGAGTTTTTGTTTTACTCTCAGTTTGTTAGATAGTTAGCAAAATAACTTAAAATGTTCAAAATGGATCCTAATTAAATTTGGTGAAACATCAGGGTTTTATCCAAGAAACAGTTGTTTAAATTTTGGAGGTTAAATGTTTTGTTTTGTTTTTAATGTCTACCAAAAAGAGAAATTTTATCGCAAACCATGAAGTTGCTGACGTCATACTATACAGATACAGATACTTTATTCGTTGCCTTTTCAGGAATTTGTTTCGTCCAGCACACGCATGTGTAAGACACAAGTGTTATGACAAAAATATGTACATACATAAACTTGTTTCAAAATTAAGACGTTATTGAATGGAAACAGAGAAAATAGTGTGACTATTTACAAACGTAAAGAAAACAATCTTCACGGCTCATTTCTTGGGCTGTTTTCTCTCCACTGCTCCTTCCCCTACCTTTCCTCCGACAACCCCCCCCCCCACCCCACCCCACCCCCAACCCGTCCCTCCCCCTCCCTCTGCACTGGTTGCTGTTTACTTTTATTAAAAAAGAATGAGCTTTGCCATTTTAGACGTTCGGTGTGGCCTTGTTTAAGGGTCTTATGGAGTCGGGGACGAACGATTTCCGAAACCTCTCCGTTCGGGTTTTTGCATCCCGGAATCGCTTCCCTGACAGCAGGATCTCGTAGCAGTGATTAAGAGGGTGGTTTAGGTCTTTCCGGATGTCTTCGGCTTTCTTCATCGCTCTTTCTGCCTACAGATCCTCCAGAGGTGAAACAGATGTCTTCATAACTTTCTCAGCCGTTCTCTGAATTCTTTTGCGTTTCTTCTTGTCATCAGCTTGATCACTACCGTAATTTCGGACTATAAGGCGATACTTTATTTCTCAGATTTTCGGACATGCGTCTTATATTCGGTTGCGTCTTATGTATGACTGAAATAGATTTCAAACGACTTAAAAACACACAACACTCACAGCTCGAGATTTCTTCTCAAATGACGTGATATTAATTTACTTTTTGAATGGTTCTGATGCTTTTTCAACGTCTCCTTGTTTACTTTCGTTCTTACTCCTGTTTGTTGGATTAGATTCAATGGATGGTGTCCGCACCGTGCTCATTTCTTTTCTGTTTGTTAAGTATGTGTTCTGATGTATCGCCTTATATTTGGTAGCGCCCTATGTATGATTGAAACGTTTTTTAATTGTTTTTTAGGGGGTGCGCCTTATATTCAGT
>JAWQFJ010009600.1:25000-32712 GCA_034096865.1 Theodoxus fluviatilis | reverse complement strand
ACAACAACAAGATACTTTATTGTCCTCATTGATCACAAGGAAATTCGTTTTGTCGGTGGCAAAAACATAATACATACATACAAAAACAAAAACAGTTCAACATTAATTAACTCAATCATATCATTCAAGTTATGGAGTCCATCAGAGGCAATTCAATTTAATAGAGAAACATTTTACACCAAAACAAGTAATCACAGAAGGAACAAAGACACAAGCATGCACATCAAACAATCATCGTCACGCAATAACACATACCCGATCTTCATCCATAACACATGTACAAGAACACCCCCCCCCCCCCCCCCATCATGTTCATCATCCTGCATGCACATCAACAACCACACTCGCACAGCACACATAACACATACACGATCATCATCGCATAACGCATGCACACCCCCCCCCCACACACACACACACACACTCTCACATGTTACTCCTTGTTGTTACAGACATAGTTCACACCATTCATAGTCCTTTCTGTCACAGTTCACAGCACTACAAGTCCTCGTAGTCCCAGTTCACTTTACTCCAATCTCTCCGTCATATGTCACATCAATCCTGGTCACATAGTCACAACTCTCATCACTCATCCTCACAGTCACAGTTCACATCACCCACTCTTCAGTCACAGTTCACGTCACTCCTGGTCCCACATTCACGTCAAGTCTCACAACAATCTTCATGCATACTACCCATTCACCGAGACTCGTTGAAGAGACGGATGGCTGTCGGGAGGAACGAATCCCTCATGCGGTTTGTTCTGGCAGGCCAGCACCTCAGGCGACGTGAGGATTCACGAGTGGGTTCGCATGACGCGAATGCCTGGTGCAGAGGGTGGCGGTCGTCAGATCGAATCTTGCCCATCTTCCTCATGGCCACACTGGGGTAGCGATCACTGAGAGGCTGGAGGTCGGAGCCAGTGATGGCGCCGGCTTCATCCACGACCTTCTCCAGCCTCTCCATGTCGCCCTTCCTGACACTGCTGTGGTAACACAGCTGGTTGAAGGAGACGACGCTCTCAATCGTCGCCTGGTAGAAGAGGTGGAGAATCTCAGAGTTGACGCGAAACTGCCGCAGCTTTCTCAAGAAGAAAAGCCTCTGGTTCGCCCGCTTGCACACGGCGTCCACGTTCGGTGACCAATCGAGCTGGTTATCGATGATGGTGCCCAGGTATTTGTATGTATCAACCATCTCGACTGGTTCGCCCTTGATGACGATGGGATCGACCGTGGTCTTGTTGTCTCGTCGAAAGTCTATGATGAGCTCCTTGGTCTTGGTCACGTTTAGCTCCAGGAAGTTGTCGTCGCACCACTTCACCAGTTCCTCCACGGCATTTCTGTACGCCGATTCGTCCTTCTTCAGGATGAGACCTGACAGGGATGTGTCATCTGCGAACTTCAGCAGCAGGTTCATGAGATCCCTGAGGCGACAGTCGGCGGTGTACAGCGTGAAGAGCGAGGGTGACAGCACGCAGCCTTGAGGGGCGCCTGTGTTAGTGGTGATGGCGTCAGACAGAACCTGTCCAACACGCACTCGCTGTGTTCGTTTCGTGAGGAAGCTGAAGACCCAGCTGATGAGGACTGGGTTGACGTCATACTCCAGCAGCTTCCTCATCATCAGATGAGGCTGGATGGTGTTGAAGGCGCTGCTGAAGTCAATG
Organism: Theodoxus fluviatilis; assembly: GCA_034096865.1. Lineage (NCBI taxonomy): Eukaryota > Metazoa > Mollusca > Gastropoda > Cycloneritida > Neritidae > Theodoxus > Theodoxus fluviatilis. The sequence goes on along the minus strand of JAWQFJ010009600.1, from coordinate 31,049 downwards.
AAGAGGATCCTGGCGTACGAGGAGGGCTTCTCGAGATGGTCGGCTACGTTATGAACGAGGGTCAGAATCGCATCTTCAGTACTCCGATTGCGGGAGTATGCAAACTGAAGAGGATCCTGGTGTTCCTCTGTCTCTGACCTCAACCTCCGAAGCACCAGCTTCTCAGCACACTTGAAGGGGATAGAGGTGAGTGCTATAGGCCTGTAGTCGTTCATCGTCGCTGGTGCACGCTTCTTGGGCACAGGGACGATGGTCGAGCTCTTCCAGATTGTGGGGATGGAGTGTTCGTCAAGCGACCGCTGGAAGAGCTCGCGGTAAACAGGGGCGAGAGAGTCACCACATTCCCGTAGGAGCCTGCCTGTAATGTTGTCTGGGCCTGCCGCACTACGGGCTTTGACTTTCTTGAAGGTCTCCCGGACTTCGTCGATAGTGATGATCACAGGCGTGGAAGGACGGCTGAACACTTCCTCCATGACTTTCTTTTGTTCTTCGCTAAAGTCACGCTGGTCAAACCGAGCGTAGAAATTGTTCAGCTCTCCTGCCAGCCTCGCCTCATCTGTCGTCTTGAGAGGGACTTTCTTTGGCTTGTAGCCGGTGATTGTCTGGACGTCCTGCCAGTACTGCCTGGAGTTGCCCTCTTTGAAGTTGTTCTCCAGCTTGGTCGCAAAGCGGCGCTTGTCCTCTCTGATCTGCTTGTTGAGCTGCCTTTGGACTGCCTTCACCTCATCGCGGTCACCGCTCTTGAACGCCTCTTTCTTCCTGTAGAGCAGCCTCTTCAAACCCGGGGTGACCCATGGCTTGGTGTTGGGGAAGACTGTGCAGGACTTGGTCTCAAGAACAGTTTCAGCGCAGAAGGTGATGTACGCCGAGGTGACGTCGGCAGTCGATTCGAGGCTGGGGTCAGATAAGACACTCCAGTCGGTGGACTCAAAGCAGCCACGAAGAGCCTCTGACGAGTCGCTGGTCCACTTCTTCACTTTTCTCACGATGGGTTTCTCCTGCTTCAGACGCTGTCGGTACGTTGGCACCAGCTGCACGGAATGAGGTTGCAAGAGAATGTATAAACAACTGTTAATTATCGTCAATTGATTCCTGCACTTTTGCATATGACTCACTGTGCAAGACATCCTAGCAGTATGCTTTTCAAGTGATGAGAGGGAAAGAGTGAGATGTGTGAGCTCTTATTTATTTCAATCACATAAGAGAAGGTCTCTATCATTATAAAATGTGTGATTCTGAGTCATTGTACTGGGCCGATGGCCTCTAAAATAAAGTATTCGTTCGTTCGATCGATCGTGTGATTGTTTGCGTGATGTTTTGACCTGGGAGTACGTCCTCTAAAAACATAGATGAAATGCATCTCTAACAAGGGACATCTGCCAAACTCAAAAGCAGGGACGGAACACATGAATGGGATTTCGTGTCAGTCTAAACGTTGATCACCTTATTGGGGCTTAATGATGCTCAGCCGACGTAGCTAATCCACTGACGTCACCCACGAATGTTCACACGTCACAACGGTGAGTTGTGGTGTTGTCATCTGAGCAACCCCCTGTGGGGTGGGGGTAAGAATTGACCCACCGCGCCTCCCAATGCGATTCGTAAGAGGCATATAACATGGAAATAGAGCCTTCATTTGCTCTTACTCTAACCAGCTCTTGTGATTATGTAACCAATGGCCTTAATTAGCCTCCAGAAGCTGAAAGGCACATAACTCAGTATCACAATTTGAGCATCACAGAGTGAATGAGCGGTCAACTACTGGGGTCATAGAAATTATTGTTGCCGATCCTTTCCTTAAGACCCACATAGGAAAAAATTAAGTGTACCTGTAAAGACAGCGACAATGAGCAAGTGTCACTGAGCAAAAATCAGGTTTGAATATGCTGTCCCAGGAATGATGATTCAGGTAAGTGTTCATTCAGTCTATCTGTCTATCCATATATTGTGTCTGTTGTCAGGTGCCAGCCGAAGATCGATCCATTTATCAAGGACTAAAGAAACAAGTAGTTTTAGATTTAAGCGCAGCATAAAATTTTCGATCGTAAACAAAACCTTCAGCATTATTTTCATCCCAGCTACTGAATATGAATGTACTTCCTCCATTACACAAGAATGCTTAAAAGCTTCATTGAGGACCATAGAACAGCTATTGAATATGCATGTACTTCCTCCATTACACCTGCATGCTTTAGCTTTTTAAAGCTTCCTTGTGGACCACAGAACAGCTGCTGAATATGCATGTACTTCCTCCATTACACATGCATGCTAAAAAGCTTCGTTGAGGGACCATAGAACAGCTAGTGAATATGCATATACTTCCTCCATTACACCTGCATGCTAAACAGCCTCGTTGTGGACCACAGAACATAAACTGAAGAAACGGTGCAAGGTAAGGTTTCACCCAAGGAACAATACATTAAATTTTGGAGGTTATATGTTATCTCGTTATGGAATTACAATCATAAATGAAAATACTATCACGCATCACGAAATTGATGACGTCAAACTATTGATGACGTCGGCGTATGCGTTCCGCACTCTAAGACCTCTAGCAGACGCTAAAATGAACTGAACTATACAGGTCATGGAGGTCATGGAGGTCATGGAGGTCATGGAGGTCATGGAGGTCATGGAGGTCACGGAGGTCATGGAGGAGAAATTGTGGCGTCCTTGGTGGAGGTTTCTGCTCTCAGAGTGCTCGATATATTTTCTCTTATTCAAAAAGAAATGTGACACAGTAAGTATAGGGAACGCATCGGCTCAACTATTAGAACGAATCGTTGGGTTCCATGATCACAGGTTCGTTTCTCTTACGGTCTATTTTGTTGCTAGATTTCAATTTGTTTCACTAATATTTCCTTAGGCTTCATGATAAACCTGCACTTTAACTGCTGCTGACAGAACAAAAGCATGCCAATTTCACAACCACGCAACCTATTGATTTCCATCTCCTCGGAATTCACAGAATGTACTGACTCGGGTTCACAGAATGTACTGACTCGGGTTCACAGAATGTACTGACTCGGGTTCACAGAATGTACTGACTCGGGTTCACAGAATGTACTGACTCGGGTTCACAGAATGTACTGACTCGAGTTCACAGAATGTACTGACTCGGGTTCACAGAATGTACTGACTCGGGTTCACAGAATGTACTGACTCGGGTTCACAGAATGTACTGACTCGGGTTCACAGAATGTACTGACTCGGGTTCACAGAATGTACTGACTCGGGTTCACAGAATGTACTGACTCGGGTTCACAGAATGTACTGACTCGGGTTCACAGAATGTACTGACTCGGGTTCACAGAATGTACTGACTCGGGTTTACAGAATGTACTGACTCGGGTTCACAGAATGTACTGACTCGGGTTCACAGAATGCCTAAAAACACCACACACACTCACGGGCCGCTGGAGTTTCGGGGTCCTCAGCATAAGCTCAGCTCAGCCTGAACGGCCCCGAGCAGCAAGCCCATAGAGACTACCGGGAACATCGGTACAGGGTAAGATCACTCAGACCCGACAGCAACAGTTGTCAAATTAGTACATGATACCGAATTGTCGCCGAAGCCTTTCGCCGAGACAATAGTGACGTATTCTTTGAAATGTAAATCTGCATTTGACGGATGAATTGACCGTGACTGAACCCGTGCTAAGCCGGGCGTTGATTGGTTGTCAAAAATAGCTGCGGGCCACTCAGCTATGTTACTGAAGAATTTGATGATACTATCATATAACTCATATACTGAAGAATTTGATGATACTATCATATAACTCATTTGCGCACACTTGCTCTTTTCCAGAATTTTATTTTTCTTGATTGGCTGTTGAGAAATTCGGCGCGGAGGAAATTTTGGATGCGACAGTTCTTCACGCTCACAGTTTGCAAGAGAATTCGTCCTTGGGAAGACTATCCCTGCATTCCGTTGCACTCTGCTTCATCTCTGCTACGATGTAGCAGCCTCAAGAATTGTGATTGGTTGGTTTTATTTAATAACTTTAAAAGCACATTATCATTAAAAGTATAGGGTTTTGGAGGCCCTCTTTGAATACACGAATCCCCAAAAGTATTTAACACTCAAATGTATCCCCCTTGGATTAATAAACGACTTAATAAAAGCATTAGGGTCGAAAATTATTCATCCACAATCTTTGGTGACGTTTCACCCAGTGGCAGAGGTTATCTTCCTGTCAAGGTCGCGCAGCAGCTAGAGCTTCTCAGAAGGCGCTCTAACTGCTTCACACTAGAGTGCGCCACTTGCTGTGCCTAGCAACAATGAAACTACAGAACCCGTAGCCGCATTTGATTGGCTCATACTAATCAGAACTAACTGGAATTCACTCCACGGACTTGCACGGTGAACATGCTTCGAAACATGAAGTTTACACACCATGGAAGTGGCAAACGTGCCGATTGCTTTCAAATTTCGAAGAAATGGATGTTTTCGTGCTCTCATCACCGTGTTAAAGTGGGTTGCATGTCTTGGTTTGATATCTGTATTAAACGTCGGCATTTATACCCATGCGTGTAACGAGGTAGCAGACGACACACATTTGAAGATTCCCTTGACCTTCCTTTATGACTGGTGATGGTTATCTACCTTTTGTTATTAATGGATTTTTGACCCTAATCCTTTTATCAAGTTTTCTATTCGATTAAGAGGGATATAATTGAATGTTAAATCATTTTGGAGATTCGTGTATTAAAAGGGGGCCTCCAAAACCCTCTACTTTTAATGCCAATCGAAATTCCTGAGCCTGCTACATCGTAGCAGAGATGAAGCAGAGTGCAACGGAACGTAGGGTAAGTCTGACATACGCGCACAGATACTGTGAGTCCTATTTATAGGTAACCAATCAAAAGAAAAGCGCGCCAAATGAATCATGTCTCGCGACCAATCAGCGCCTAAGCTTCGCCCGCGATTTAGACCTGTGTGTACGAATCGAATCATCTGTACTGCGAGAACACGGCTATTGAACACTACACGTCTTCGCAAACACGCCCCACAGGGTGATTTGTTGCCATGGACATCAAGAGGTTCGGATTTCCAAGGCTCCTACAGAGTCACATCACCGCGAGTCTCTCTAATCTTTGCCCTGACGAAGGAGACTCCTCCTCCGAGAGAGAGAGAGAGATGATAGATATAAATAGATAGATAGATAGATAGAAAGATAGATAGATAGATAGATAGATAGATAGATAGATAGATAGATAGATAGATAGATAGATAGATAGATAGATAGATAGATAGATAGATAGATAGATAGATAGATAGATAGATAGATAGATAGATAGATAGATAGATAGATAGATAGATAGATAGATAGATAGATAGATAGATAGATAGATAGATAGATAGATAGATAGATAGATAGATAGATAGATAGATAGATAGATAGATAGATAGATAGATAGATAGATAGATAGATAGATAGATAGATAGATAGATAGATAGATAGATAGATAGATAGATAGATAGATAGATAGATAGATAGATAGATAGATAGATAGATAGATAGATAGATAGATAGATAGATAGATAGATAGATAGATAGATAGATAGATAGATAGATAGATAGATAGATAGATAGATAGATATAGATAGATAGATAGATAGATATAGATAGATAGATAGATAGATAGATAGATAGATAGATAGATAGATAGATAGATAGATAGATAGATAGATAGATAGATAGATAGATAGATAGATAGATAGATAGATAGATAGATAGATAGATAGATAGATAGATAGATAGATAGATAGATAGATAGATAGATAGATAGATAGATAGATAGATAGATAGATAGATAGATAGATAGATAGATAGATAGATAGATAGATAGATAGATAGATAGATAGATAGATAGATAGATAGATAGATAGATAGATAGATAGATAGATAGATAGATAGATAGATAGATAGATAGATAGATAGATAGATAGATAGATAGATAGATAGATAGATAGATAGATAGATAGATAGATAGATAGATAGATAGATAGATAGATAGATAGATAGATAGATAGATAGATAGATAG
>JAWQFJ010009600.1:0-22500 GCA_034096865.1 Theodoxus fluviatilis | reverse complement strand
CTTGACCTTGAACTATGGAAGATAACTGTTTCAAACTTAATAATTATGTGGGGCATATGTTATGCTTTCACCATAAGACACATTTGGTAACATATCATCAAGGTCACTTTGACCCTTATGAAATGTGACCAAAATGGGGTAGTGAACCACTAAAAGTGACCATATCTCATGGTAGAAAGTGCCAATAAGCACCATTGTGCTTCCTATGTCTTGAATTAACAGCTTTGTGTTGCATGACCTTGGATGACCTTTACCTTGGGTCAAGGTCAAATGTATTTTGGTAGGAAAAATGTGTAAAGCATTTCTTAGTGTATGATGTCATTGGTAGGTTTAGTTGTTTGACCTTGACCTTGAAGGTCACCTGAAGGTCAAGGTCATATAAAGGTCAAGATCAAGCATGTGAGTCGTATGGGCTTTGCCCTTCTTGTTCTCTTATTGCTACGAACTTTGGTTCATTAGTGAGCAAGGGATGCGTAAAAACGTCCATAAAAGACACAAAACCCGGTTTTGCATTTTTGTGGCTGGATGTTTACTGTTAACGTTATCGTATTGTTACACAAATCATATTGTGGAACAGCTCCTCACAAACACCACATGTGACACTGTCTGAATTTTAATTTGAATTTTTTGCACTTTTGTGACCGTGAATGAAAAAATAAGGCTCATGTACCAAAATATAGATATTTTTCAACAACGAGTTTATTGATTTATTGATTTATCTATTTATTCATTTATTGATTTATTTTTGACTTTAGAGTATTCCAGACGAAGAAAAGACACAAAGCTCCTAGATACAACTCTTGACATGTATAGGGTTACGTAGAACTAGGGAAAATTTAACTTAGTGCGGTCATAACCTAACTCAGCACTGTAGCCTTGTTTCTCAAGCACGGACCACTGTGGGTTGGGGACATTAACTCATCCATTGCGTCTCCCCACAGTGTTGGTGAGAGGCGAATAACTAGGGAAACCGTGCCTTGACATGCTGTAGTTCTAACCAACTCTCATGGTTTGTCGTAGTCAATGGCCTCACACAGCATGTAAAGGCCGATGTGTCGTGAAGCTCCATACACCCATCCCTACTCCAGCATGGGCACACTTTCTGTGCATAGCGTGGTCATTAGCGCCGACCTCATTGCCTAGTCAAATGTAAATGACTACATTATGCTGTCGTGAACTCGTATCGCATTTGCTGCATCAGTGGTTCTCCAAAGGCGATCGAAGGCGTCCGTTTCCACATCAGTTAAGGATTCCTCACACGTGGCAACGTCTGTTGAAAGGACAGACACCTTATCTAGGTTGGGTTAAAAAGCTAAATAAGAGCGAGAGATAGATAGATAGATAGATAGATAGATAGATAGATAGATAGATAGATAGATAGATAGATAGATAGATAGATAGATAGATAGATAGATAGATAGATAGATAGATAGATAGATGATGGATGGATGGATGGATGGATGGATGGATGGATGGATGGATGGATGGATGGATGGATGGATGGATGGATGGATGGATGGATGGATGGATGGATGGATGGATGGATGGATGGATGGATGGATGGATGGATGGATGGATGGATGGATGGAGATGGATGGATGGATGGATGGATGGATGGATGATGGATGGATGGATGGATGGATGGATGGATGGATGGATGGATGGATGGATGGATGGATGGATGGATGATGGATGGATGGATGGATGGATGGATGGATGGATGGATGGATGGATGGATGGATGGATGGATGGATGGATGGATGGATGGATGGATGGATGGATGGATGGATGGATGGATGGATGGATGGATGGATGGATGGATGGATGGATGGATGGATGGATGGATGGATGGATGGATGGATGGATGGATGGATGGATGGATGGATGGATGGATGGATGGATGGATGGATGGATGGATGGATGGATGGATGGATGGATGGATGGATGGATGGATGGATGGATGGATGGATGGATGGATGGATGGATGGATGGATGGATGGATGGATGGATGGATGGATGGATGGATGGATGGATGGATGGATGGATGGATGGATGGATGGATGGGATGGATGGATGGATGGATGGATGGATGGATGGATGGATGGATGGATGGATGGATGGATGGATGGATGGATGGATGGATGGATGGATGGATGGATGGATGGATGGATGGATGAATGGATGGATGGATGGATGGATAGATAGACAGATAGACAGACAGACAGACAGACAGACAGACTGATAGACAGACAGACAGACAGACAGACAGACAGGGATATACAGAGAGAGAGAGAGAGGCATTCAGACATACACACAGATAAAAAAGAGACAGACAAGTAGGAGAAAGAGAGGAAAATGCATCCAAGTGATCAACGTGGTATTCGACAACCATACCACAAATCCACGCGTATTATATAAAAAAAATTGACTCTGTTGATGAATGGTTCTTCAATTTCGCCTGGAACCTCATGCTTCCAATGATTATTGTATCCCTTTTGATTTACAATTCCCAAACCAACCAAACGATAATCTCATCGTCGACCTTCAATCATTTTTGTCCTGTTAAGTGTAGTAGTTGCCATATTTGCGATCATGCGATATGCCTGTTTTGGAGCCTATTCTCAGATTTGGTTTATTGATGAGCTGTAACCAATATTTGATAGCTTTAATAGTAGAATTGACCAAACGTGGGTATGTTCCTAGATGTCCATATACCATACAATTGGGTCTATTACTGTCAAGAGTTAAATATATTACATGCACAGAGGTGTGCTTTTCTCAACAATTGCATGTCTTTGCAGGTCCCATAACCTCTGCGGTATACAGTGGTGCAGATAGCACCTGTGCGTCAAACATACGGAAGAATACAGACATGTTTATACTATAAAGCGTCCACATGACCTTTAGCAAATCGTTCGTTTTTAATTGGTACATTGATCATTCTGAGTCGCCGTGTTCGATTCACAGTCTCGATTTCAGTATTGCCTAGAAAGCATATGTCCCCACGTCCAAGACACCCAGCACGTCGAAATACCATTATCTTTGTTTTTCTTAAATTAATGCACAAGCCAAACATTCCTGATATGTGAGCCGTGTTATCAATTTGGCATTGTAAGCCTAAAGGGTGTGGTTGACAATTTAGCGATATCTTCAGCAAATATAAGGTAGAAGAACTCGGGCATTCCTCGCAATAGCCGCACACACTATCTTCCTCTCAGGCAGACTTGGTCTGCAATGGCCGTGATTAGGAGAGAAAAACTGGTCGGACTCTCCAATGCTCCCTGCCTTGTTCCAACCGGACAGTCAAAGAAGTCTGAGATAGTGGAGTTCCATCTGACACATGCCTGAAGGAGCATAGTTTGCTCTGAGCATCTGACTCGTTTTCGAAGGAAGGCCGATATTTTGCAAGACGTTCCACGAGCATGAGCTATGAACAAAGTCAAATGCCTCGCTATAATCCACGATTTAAACCTAGAGGTTTCTACGACCGACACCTTACATATATTTGTGCCTATGTCCCCCTGTGAGTTCGGGGTAAGAATTGACCCACTGCGTCTCCCTACGCGATTCGTATGAGGCGATTAACTAGGGACACAATGACTTGATTTGCATTTACTCTCAACTGTTCGAGTGATTTTCGAGCTCGATGGCCGTACATAGCATACAAAGGTTGATAGGCCGTAAAACTCCATCCATCCATCCATTCATCCATCCGTCCATTTGTCGCTATGGCATGAAGGGTAAATACATGGTCAATCGTGGAGTGCTCAGATCTAAACCTTGCTTGCTCAGGTCATATGTTGTTTCTCTCCGCAGTCCATTCTTGAAGACGTTTTGTCAGTATCAAGGTAAACACTTTACTGGTGATGCTTAACAAAGAAGTACCCCTTTGGTTTTTGGGGTCTAACTTGCCTGCAGATTTATGCAATGGAATGATGATCGTTTTGCCCCAGTCTTCGGGAAATATTGATATTCATACAGTTGACTGAAGAACATAGTCTGGAAGTGGCTTATGTGAGCGTTTGCCAATTTAAGGCATTCGCTGGGAATCTCGTCAACACCAGCCGACTTTCCAGATTGGAATCCATGAATTGCCTGTTTTGTTTCCTTTTCCGTTATAGCAGCATCAAGATCGTCGTCTACGTTGATAACGGAATTGTTGGCGCTTTCATTGGCGCTCATCCACTAATGACAGCAAGTCTGTAGGAGATTCTTGAAGTGACTGTTCAGTGCCTTGATTGGAATTTCTGGTTGGCATGGTCTCGTGTACGCCGTAAACTGATCAAGGACCAGAACGATCGAGAGTTTTTTTTTTACATTTGGTATTGTAGAGGCGCTTGTAGATTTTCGATAAGTATTTATTATTTCCCATATCATGGACTTGTACACATTTCTACGCAAGGTATATATGTCTGTCTTTATCTACCTGGCTTTTAGACTGTCCTAAGGCAGTTCGAGCTCTTTTAGCCTGGAGTTTTGCCGCACGGCATTCTGCATCATACCATTTGGGGCATGCATGTTTTTCGGGGCCGCCAATTCTAGTGCATTTTCTCATACAGTTTATCCATAATAGTAAAGAATCTTATAAAAATGTTAAAGCCTCCTCGGTAGAGCTACTGAAAGTATGTAAGGCTCGATTTATATTTTCTTCCGATGGAGATTCTTGCAGTTTTCTCTTGAGTTTCTCTTCCCTATCCCTATTCCATAGGACTGGACTGATTGTTTTCCGTTCTCTAATATTCTGGACATGTTTGCGTTGTGGCCCTATGTGTATTTGCTAATGTCATATGACTAGAGTAAATTTGATCAGACACTTTTAGAGTTACAGTGAAATATGGGCGGCCAGCGGCGAGAGGGCAGTAATCAACAACGCTGTTGGCTTGCTGAGATACGACTGTAAACTTTCCTTCTCTGTCATTGTCAGTACAACCATTGAGAATACACCAGTGATTGGCTTTATACGTGTCGATTAGAATTTGACCATAATGGTTGGTTGGTTGGTCCCAGGATTTTTGATCACGTACAAGCTCAAGACATGGACAATGGTCTAAGGATTCTTCAAAATCCTGTACATACAAATCCTCGTTTTCGTTCCTTCCGAGAATATTCCAAGTACAAGTTCTCGCATTTAAGTCGCGGCATACTAAAACTACAGAATTAGAATATGTTTGTTTTCACTGTGATACTATATCTTCAAAAAGAAATATATTGCACTTTGTTTCCTTTCCAGCATGATACGGCGAATCAATGGGAGGGATGTAGACACACACCATTATGAGGCTAGAACGAGAAGGCTATGTAATTCTCAAAACTATTTTCAAGTCATGGTCACACGATATATCTGACACCTTATAAAATATGGCGTTTTTGACAAGTGCGACTACACCCCCAGAACGTCGCCCTGTTCTAGTAAGCTTCAGAGCCGATGAGTGGAATGCAATGAAATCATTGAGAAATGGACATAACCCAAACCATCCTGCAGTAAATGTTTCGAGAAAGAAACAAAGAGAAAACGATGAAATATAGTCCTCAAATCCAGTTTCACTTAGTCTGGCAGAGAAACATTCATTGCTCCAACAAACAATGTCTCTTATGGCAGTCTCATGTCTGGACTTGCCTGGATACAGAGGAACTGTCTGTATTCGTGGTTTCAAGTCTGCGTGGGCCGTGGCTTGACCGTCAGGCTGCGGTCGGAGTCTTCTTGGATGCGCGTTCACAGCCTGCCTCCTCAGGAGCAGAAGATGCACCCCTACTTGTAGAAGCATCTTTGATATGAGAGAGAGAGAGAGAGATAGAGAGAGAGAGAGACAGAGGCAGAGACAGAGACAGAGACAGAGACAGAAGAGAGAGAGAGAGAGAAAGAGATAGAGAGAGAGACAGAGAGAGACAGAGGCAGAGACAGAGACAGAGGCAGAAGAGAGAGAGAGAGAGAGAGAGAGAGACAGAGGCAGAGACAGAGACAGAGACAGAGGCAGAAGAGAGAGAGGGGGGAAAGAGGAATACAGAAGGAGAGACAGAGACAGAGAGAAATAGAGAGAGAAGGAGGGACAGAGAGAGAAAAATGAACGAATGAACAAAAAAATAGTTTATTTGATCAGGCCACCGGCCCCATTCAAATGGTACAATGCTTTAAACAATAACAAAGTAAATTAATTGGAGGAAATTGTAAAACAAAAAAGCTGCAATGCTGTGGAGTCTCCACAGCTTTATCTCTTTGTTTAAATGCTTTGTAGAGATATATGCTCACTATTCTAATTATTTTTGTTTTTTGTTGGACATAGGAAGATTGAATGGATCGCTATTATCAGTCTTAAGTATAGCAAATAAATAACGTCCTCTCAAGTCCAATAAAGCAGGACTACATCAGAAGAAATGCATTTCCGGAGGGAGACACAGAGAGAGAGAGAGGGGGGAGAGAGTGAGATAGAAAGAGAGAGATAGAGAGGAGAGAGAGAGGGGAGAGAGATAGAGAGAGAGAAAGAGAGAGCGAGAGAGAGAGAGGGACAGAGGGAGACAGATAAAGAGAGACAGGGAGAGACAGAGAGACAGGGAGAGAGAGACTGAAAGAGAGACTGAAAGAGAGAGAGACTGAAAGAGAGAGAGAGAGAGAGGTAGAGAGAGAGGTAGAGAGAGAGACAGACAGAGAGAGAGGGACAGACAGACAGAGAGAGAGGGACAGACAGACAGAGAGAGAGACAGACAGAGAGTGAGAAAGAGGCTGAGAAAGAGAAAGACACAGAGAGAGAGAGAGGGACAGCGACAGACATAGACACAGAAAGAGAAAGACATGGAGAGACAGAGAGACAGGGAGAGAGAACTCAGAGAGACAGAGTAAGAGAGAGACAGAAAGAGAGATAGATAAAGGGAGAGACAGACTTCGACTTTCAATTATTTATTGCATGGCCGACGACCTGTCACAATTTTTACAACTGTTCTGAGCATATTGCTTTTGCATACATGAACCATTGGGTGAAAGCGAAAGGGAAGAAAATCAACTTACATGCTATCTGTAGGAGCTGTCGGCCTGACAATTAACCTCTCTCTCTCTCTCTCTTTCTCTCTCTCTATATCTCTCTCTCTGTCTCTCTCTCTCTATCTCTCTCTCTCTTTCTCTGAGAGTGGTTGTTACACAATAACGTAGCATCGCACGTTCACGTTTTCTTATTTCATTATGAACATCACTTTACGCATAAGTTCTCCGGGAGCCTTTCACTTTTCTTTGTAATGTTTATTTATGCATTTAATGCAAATAGTATGCTCAAAATTATATCCAAATATAATGTAACAAAGCAATGTTTTGCTAAGTCACGTAAGTGCAAGCAACAAGCCACATAGAAGCCAGCCAGGGTTTCGATGCAAGACGTTTATGCAGTGGTAGTTGTCGTCATATGTCGCCACCTCCTGTCTAAGCACCTTTGTCACTTTGTAATAACGACAAGCTTTCGGCGCCAAGCTCCTTCGTCAGGCCATACTTATTTTGTATCCCTCCCCTTGTTTTTGAAGAATGAAAGGTAACGAATGAACCACAACACAGCCTCCAGCTATTTTCCCATGATGAAGAAGCCGCTACTGGTCTCCACAGCGAACTCCTTTATTTTTGGTGACGTGGCTGTTTTTCGGATAAACGTCTATGGTGGGTTTCTTGTTGGAAAGTGGCGTGATCAATTAGGCATACGACTGTGCATTGTGCACGTAGATTACATTTTAACGATGGCATTAGTTAGACATCAAATGTCCAATTTGCAATCGTTGAAAAAGAAATTTTTTAAGCAATACCGCACATAGAAATGAAAACGAATGATGGTTGTTGAATTAACAATTCAAAAATGGTGACACGTGTTGTTGTTGATTACTATCCCTTTTACCCGATCTTCTTGCAGACGATGAATATTCATGTTTAAGATCATTTGCAGGATGAAGGAATCAATACGAAACTAAAACCGTGGTGTTTCTTTCTGTCAGGTATCCGCTCCGAGTTAACACATTAGTATCACTAAGTTGTACATTTCACAAAAATCTAATCGCTCGTAAAACTTTAATCAGCCTTTACGTGTCCGTTTTGAGTCACTTTTTAAAATAAATTCATGCATATGCACGTGGATGAGTAATATATGTCATGCAGCTTTACTCTCTTTGTGAGTAGGTGGTTGACTCTTCATGTGTGTGACAGAGCGAATGACACAAACACTCAGACAGACAGCCAGGTAGGCAGTCAGGCAGGCAGGCAGGCAGGCAGGCAGGCAGGCAGGCAGGCAGGCAGGCAGGCAGGCAGGCAGGCAGGCAGGCAGGCAGGCAGAAGGACAGACAGAAGGACAGACAGAAGGACAGACAGAAGGACAGACAGAATGACAGACAGAAGGACAGACAGAAGGAAAGACAGAAGGACAGACAGACAAACACACACAAAAAGAATAGCAGTGTTAGTAGTGCTGAATCTACTAAAGTGTTAATATCCGTTGTTGCTAAAAGGAGCTTTTCATATAATTATTGTGAGTGGATCTAGTTCAAGAATAATTTCCTCTTTTCTCGGATTACGGGCCAGTTGAAAATACGCTTTTGTGGTCAAAGAATATTTCAGTGGCAACTGTTTTGGTCCAAACAGAAATTCTAAAAGCCTTTAGTTAGATTTGATTCTGGCGGCAACGATTCAATTAGCGAAATATGGTACAAGGTCAGCAGATAACTGACTATAGCCTATGCCATCATTTCAGAACCGGAATATCACAACGGCATCACGGAAAGTCATTATGGTAAGAGTCAATGAATATGTTACTGTGTCAAAACAATAGTTGAATAATAAAAATAAAAATAATAATAATAAAGTTAATAATAATACTACTACTACTACTACTACTACTACTACTACTACTACTACTACTAATAATAATAATAATAATAATAATAATAATAATAATAATGAATAGCATTTGTATAGCGCACTTCTATACAACTCAATGCGCTGACACAACCACATTCACACACACACACACACACACACACACACACACACACATATATATATATATATATATATATATATATATAGAGAGAGAGAGAGAGAGAGAAAGAGAGTGGGGGAGGGAGGGAGAGAGAGAGAGAGAGAGAGAGAGAGAGAGAGAGAGAGAGAGAGAGAGAGAGAGAGAGAGAGAGAGAGAGAGAGAGAGAGACAGAAAGAAAGAAAGTGAACCATCCTTTGTGTATAAATTCAAACATATTTCAGAAAAGAAGAAAAAAACACCAGATGATTTTTTTAATACTGTTTACAGTTACACAGATCTAGGGAAAATGTGACTTAGTGCGCTCATAACTTAACTTAGCACTGAAGCCTTGTTTCTCAAGCACGGACCCCCTGTGGGTTGGGGACAAGAACTCGTCCATTGCGTCTCCACACAGTGTTGGTGAGAGGCGAATAACTAGGGAAACCGTGCCTTGACATGCTGTAGTTCTAACCAACTCTCCTGGTTTGTCGTAGTCAATGGCCTCACACAGCATGTAAAGGCTGATGTGTCGTAAAGCTCCCTACATCCATCCCTACTCCAGCGCGGGCACATTTTCTACGCAGAATGTGGTCATTAGCCCCGAACTCATTGGCTAGTCAAATGTAAATGTCTGCACTATGCTGTCGTGAAAACGTTTCGCATTTGCTGCATCAGTGGTTCTGCAACGGCGATCAAACGCGTCCGTTCCCACATCAGTTAAGGATTTCTAGCACAGGGAGAGATTTATTGAAAAGACAGGCAACTTCTTTGTGTCTGTTAAAACAGCTAAATGAGAAGTGGAAAGAGAGAGAGAGAGAGAGAGAGAGAGAGAGAGAGACAGACAGACAGACAGATAGAGAGAGACATACAGAGAGACAGAGACAGTGACAGAAAGAGAGAGGGGAGAACGAACGAACGAACGAACGAACAAACGAACTTTATTTTACAAGGGTAGTGAACAAGGCAGTAGTGTCTTTCTTCCATTCAGCCCTTGAAGCAAAATATTCAAATGTGGTAAGAGAGAGAGAGAGAGAGAGAGAGAGAGAGAGAGAGAGAGAGAGAGAGAGAGGCGGGGGGGGGGAGCTGGAGGAAGGGGGAGGAAGGGAAGAGAGAATGAGAGTAAGAGGGTTGGTGGGTGGGAGAGAGAATGTGGGGGAGAGGGAGGCAGGGAGATATATATATATATATATATATATATATATATATATATATATATATATAAATAGAGAGAGAGAGAGAGAGAGAGAGAGAGAGAGAAGAGTCTCAGTATAATTATAGCAAGAATTATACATGTACAATGTCTTTAACATGCTAAAATGGGTAGATAATGTACCAGAAAAGCAAAATTTAAATATGGAAATTGAAATAACTAAAATGACATATAAATAAAAAAACAAATTTCTAAACATCCAAATGTTAAAAACAAATAACATACATGTAGGCCAACGCCTCTTGGTGAATACTCCCTCCCTTACTCCCCCACCCCTAATCAGCCGGATTCCCTCCAATAGTTCAGCCAGGGGTGGCCTGAAGTAAGTATATGTAAAGAATGGACAATGTAGGATAAACACAGCCGTTCCACTGTCTAGACGTCAGATGAAAGCGTGGAAAACTGTCATAGGATGATGCCTGAAAATAGGGCGAAGTTTGACTTTGAACATAGGCAAGGACTTAATGGCTACAGATCTATAACTGTGTCACAAACAAAAAGGGAAGCCACTCACTTATAGCTTCCTCAGCCGACTGAAGGCTGGAGAGAACTGGGTTCAGTCTCACACTCCCATGAGTAAACTCACGCAGTGTGACTGAACGAGGAAAGAGTAGATCGCTGGTAAGCAAAGACTTGATACATTTTATGTCATCAGGCAGTGTATTCCACAGAGCAGCCCCAGGGTAAGATAGGCTCGATTTGAACAAATCGATGCGAGGCTGAGGCAGGAGAAATTTGTCATGTCCTCTGAATGATGACTGCTCAAATAGTTTTGGTTAGATATTCTGGTGTTCGGCCATCTTTTACCTTTTTCATAAGCACACACTTATTGAGCTGCAGATGCTTATGGAGAGGCAAAATGTCAAGCATTTCCTTTTTTCAGTGCTGAGAGATTTATTTGGGACCATAATCTTAGAAGCTCTTCTGTATAGTGAATTAACTCTCTTAAAATTAGCTTCACTACAGTTATTCCACAATGTTGATGCGTAATTGATATGTGATACGATGTGGGCACTAAAAAGATTTTGCAGGTTTCCGTGTCTACAAAGTGCCTCAGCTTTGACAGTAGAAAGAGATTGCTTGAAATATTTTTGCACATCAGATTCATGTGTGAGTTCCAGTCTAACTGTTCGTCAATCATCACCCCAAGCACTTTGTGTTCATTCACTTTTTCTATCGGCCCAGCATCAAGTGAGAGTGGGAGTGACAAAGGATGTAGTTGATGTTTTTGCCTTGTGGTTATCACCATATACTTGGTTTTGGACGGGTTAAGGACCATGTGATTTGAAAGACACCAGAAACATATTTCATCAATACTTTTTTGGAGTTTATCTGCCACAGTTTCGGTTGAGCTGTCCGCTGTAGACAGCGTTGTATCATCTGCAAACAAGTTACATGAGACCGTTCTATCTGTGACATGCGAGGGTAGGTCATTTATGAATAAGCAGAATAAAAGGGGGCCTAGTACAGATCCCTGTGGGACACCCGCTTTAAAAATACCATACATGGAAACGTGCCCATCGAATTGGACACATTGTTGTCGATTATACAGGAATGATTGCAAAACCTTCACAGTCGTGTGACCATGAAAATAAAGAGCCAGTTTATGCAATAGTATGCCGTGATGTACCATGTCAAAGACTTTTCTGAAGTCTAAGAAGACAGATCCTATCACTTTCGAGGTGTTAGTGGCGTGCAGCCAGGTGTCTATCAGGTGGGATAATGCAGTATGGCAGGAATGTTTTGGTCGGAAGCCCGATTGAAGGGGGTGAAAAAGACTGTGCCGATCAAGAAATGTCAACAGATGTTTGTGAACGTGCTTTTCAATTGGTTTTGATAAAATTGATAGAACTGAGAGAGAGAGAGAGAGAGAGAGAGTGAGAGTGAGAGAGACAGAGAGAGAGAGAGAGAGAGAGAGAGAGAGAGTTCTGCCATCTGTCATTTTACTCATGTTGTTGTGAAGTTTGCCGATTAGTGAGTAACTGATGCGAATACTCGTTTATAAAAGACACAAAACCCTGCTGTACATGAACGTGGCTGGCTGTTTACTTATTACATTATCATATTTTTACACAAATTATCTTTGTGAGAGCTTTCCAACTTCACAGGACCATTTGGTTACTGTCTAACGAGTTGGAAAATTGTATGGACTGCTAATGAGACGCAGATACGAATGTTCATGCTTCATTTGTCGTTCTGTTGACGTGGCGCATAAACGACGCCCAGAAACACTGGATAAAAGCGGGAGGATTTTTCTAGCAGCACCAAGCGTCTCTGAGGAGGGAGAGACAGCGCCCACGTGACTGCCTGGTGCCCCCGCCCCTACGTCGCTCTTGCCTCTCTTCGTCGGCTGCCCTGCCGTGTCGTCCTCATCCGAGGTGAGGCTATTGTCCTCTTGTGTTTCCCCGTTCTTCATGTCTTCCCCTGGAGACAGATCTGTGTAATGTTGTATTGCTCTTGTTACCGATAAACCCTGCCTCTTTTCTTACCCCGTTCTTTGTGTCTTCCCCTGAAGACAGGGCTCTGTGAATTCTTGAAGTGCTCTTGCAACCGATATTCTTTACCAGTCTTTCACTGGCGTCTGTGTACCTCTGTATTGGTCCCGCCAATTATATACCATATCTGTCTTTTTATACACCGCTCTTCATGTCTGTCCCTGGAGAGAGAGGTCTGTGTACCTCTGTATTGCTCCCGCCAACGATATACCGTGGCTGTCTTTCTAAACACCGCTTTTCATGCATTCATCTAATGACAGAGGTATGTTTACTCTTGTCTTGTTCTCGCCACCGATTAACCTTGCATGTTTTTAATATATTAATTTTACATCGTTGGTATTGTCTTCCCCTAAAGACAGAGGTCTGTGCACTCTTGTATTGATCTTGCCATCGATAAACCTTGCCTTTCACTGGTGTTCTCGTCATTCTTGACAGAGAAATTAACGTCGTTCCCTCTCCGTATCGTCATTGGCAAGACGAAGTGGGAATAAAAAACAAAGTTTTGTGAATGTCTATGTGCATGTTTGCATATGTGAGGCAAGGCACAATTTTATGCTGAGAAATGTAGTAGAAATGTTAAGCTTACATTTCAAGTTGTCGTGATATATGCTCTAGACTGATTCGTCGGAGAACGCTTGTTTCTATTTATCGCTATCTGTAATGATGAAAAACATGTAAATAGGAAATAAGCACACATAAGAAACCATATACTTAAAGATCAATCAACACCAGAAATACAAAAAAAGTTAGTCCTCTCAAGAGAAATGATGTCAACCACTGCACGAGACGTAATTGATCCTTCAATCTGAGAGGTTTTCTTCTGCCGCCAAACTTTTCTGTGCGAAGTGACGAAGCGTTTGACATAATCAGTGGGCAGCAACTGGCCTTTTTAAATTGCGATATTTAGTATCCTTGAAATGCCCAACTACGCGATACGGTAAGTCTTTCGTGTCATACTCACGTGACTTCTGAATAACGCACTCTGAGACCGGACACGGCGAGGGTGAGTTTTGGGCGAGAGTTGGAACCAGTCACAGAATGGAGATACACGATGGAGTGGGAAGGAGGTGAAGAGATAAACTGTTTATTCCGAAGATGTATTTCGCTGTACCTCCGCAGAATGTATGCCGAAAAATTACTCGTACTTTAATTATGCACTCTAAGTTGTTACCTCTAACATCCACAAATACTATATAGTATTTTTTGTTTAAGATCTTTTATAACTCCCAGGCATGTTCCAGAAAAGAAATCCATACGTTATAGAGCAACGCTGCATGACGTGTGATCCGTGAGTCGTTCATCCTGTGTGACCATGCGGGAGAAAATAAGGTTAAAGTAAAAACAATGACTACACAAAAAGTTTCAACCTTAATATTATTTATTCATTCGTGCACGGTCTATATATACTAAAACAACATCCAGCATTTTCACTCAAGAAATCTTCAGTCTGTTTACACGGACGTAAAACTCTTGAACACGCATGCGTGACTTGGTGCGTGGATAAGTTAGCTCAGCGTTTTCTCGTCAACAGTTTTTCGCAGCCTGGCCTTGTGTATAGTGCACAGTCGCACATCGGCACCGCCATTGTTTACTTCATACCTCCTGTGTGTTGTCTGCCTCAGTCCTCATTCATCCCCAAGTCGTTTTTCCTTTCTTCCTTCCAGTCTTCCTTCCGTCCTTCCTTCCTTCTTTCCTTCCGTCCTTCATTCCGTCCTCCCTTCCGTCCTTCCGTCCGTTTCTCCTAATTTCCATCCGTCCGTCTGTCCTTCCGTCCTTCCTTCCGTCCGTTTGTCCGTCCGTCCGTGCTTCCGTCCGTCCGTTCGTCCGTCCGTCCGTCCGTCCGTCTGTCTGTCCGTCCGTCCGTCCGTCCGCCCGTCCTTCCTTCCTTCATGTCTTCCGTCCTTCCTTTTTTCCATTCTACAATACTTCCATCCTTCACTGTTCTGACGTGTTCGTCTCACCTCCCTTCCTCCTTGCGCCGCTCTCCACTTCCCATCCCCTTCATCCATGTGACGAGCTTGCCTTTGCATTACTTTGGATGACAGATGTGTGTGATGGTGCCGCCAAACTCTTAAGAAAAACATTTCCTGCGTTTATTTGATTATATCATACGCGTCCAAAAAGACAATATTGTTGCAAGATTTGAAAAAGGCAGTTTCGTTGTTGCTTCATTGTTCAAAGTCGAGAGTAAACACTGAGAATAGACACACCGCGCCTCAAAATGCGTTTTGTAAGAAGGCGAAGAAATAAATCAAAATTCTGATATGACTTACTCGTGCTCTTTACTAGTTCCCATGGTTTCGTAATCAATAGTCTTACATAGCCTACATAATATGACAGACCATACAACCTCCTTCACTCAATCATACATTCAGTCCTTCGAAACTCAATGACAGTCTTCCAAAATGGAAAATCTGCATCTCTTAGTCCCTTCTTTCTTTCTGTACAGATGTGGCTGTTGGTATGCGTGGTTGCCATAATGATGGCCGGACATCCGGGCACCACTGACGCATCGTCCATTACGATAAGAGCCGTGGACACCGATGCCAACGTCCAGAAAGCGGCTCGCTTCGTGGGCCTCGCCTACAACCTGCTCAAGGTGGGTGTTGGCCTCCCTCGCCCTGCATTGCTCTGTGGAGGCTTTCCCTGCCTAGCGTGCAAGCGTGAGACCTGTCTAGCCCACTATGTGGCCAGATCTGCCTTGACTTCAAGGCTGTGTTGTATGTCTGTCTGTGTTGACTGGACAGTCTCGTGGTGTAGGCGCTCTTTCACGCCAGCCCCTTGCTCTTCTCTTCCTCTTCAGGCGGACCCTGACGCGGCAGGAGGAGGAGGAGTTGACCCCGGGTTCCAAGTGACTCGTCGGGTCGTGGACCTGACTACTACTAACCAGGAGTCCTTCCCCCGACACTCGTGTGTGACCCAGTCCTACTCTTCCACCGTCTACGACGAGCAGTCCTTCCAGAAGAAGTTTGACATGGACGTCAAAACGGAAGCTGGTAGTTCTCTGTCTCTCTCTCTGTCTCTGTCTCTCTCTCTGTCTCTCTGTCTCTCTCTCTATCTTTCTCTCTCTCTGTGTCTCTCTCTCTCTTACTCTCTCTCTCTTTCTCTCTCTCTGTGCGTCTCTCTCTCTCTGTGTCTCTCTCTGTGTCTCTCTCTATGTCTCTCTCTCTCTGTGTCTGTCTGTCTCTCTCTCTCTATGTGTGTGTTTCTCTCTTTCTCTCTAACTCTCTGTATGTCTGTCTGTCGCTCTCTTTCTCTCATTCCATGAACTGTACACGTTTCTGAGTCTTGTCAACCTGCCTCGTAATTCAATATGACTCCATGGTCAAATGATTGTAGGGTGCTTCTGTGTGTGTGTGTGTGTGTGTGTGTGTGTGTGTGTGTGTGTGTGTGTGTGTGTGTGTGTGTGTGTGTGTGTGTGTGTGTGTGTGTGAGAGAGAGAGAGTGTGTGTGTGTGTGTGTGTGTGTGTGTGTGTGTGTGTGTGTGTGTGTGTGTGTGTGTGTGAGAGAGAGAGAGAGAGGGGGGAGAGAAAGATAAAGAGAGATACAGAGATACAGAGACAGAAAGAGACAGTCAGAAAGTGACAAAGAGAGAGACAGAAAGAGACAAAGATGCAGAAAGAGATGGATAGACAGAGAGAGACAGATACAGAGAGAGGAGAGGCAGAGAAAGAGAGAGAGAGAAAGACAGAGAGAGAGAGAGAGTGATAGAGAGAGAGCGAGAAAGAGTGTGTATGTGTATGTGCGTGCGAGCGTACGTGCATGTGTGCACGCATTCTTGCATGCGTGCGTGCATGCATGATGAGTGCCTGTGTGTGTGTGTGTGTGTTTGTGTGTGTGTGTGTGTGTGTGTGTGTGTGTGTGTGTGTGTGTGTGTGTGTGTGTGTGTGCGTGCTCGCACAGGAAAGAAGTTCATATGTTCTTTTTGCAATGTGATGTAGAACCAAAGAATGCATAGGTGCAAAACGTAGACTGTTGCTGCTGCTGCCACCTCTTTTGATACTATTGCTGATGCTGCCGCTGCTATTGATACTTTGGCTGCTGCTGCTGCTGTTGTTATACAAATTTTACTGCTGCTGCTGCTGCTACTGGTATTGATAATTTTAGGTCTACTGCTGCAACTATTGATACTATTGGTGCTGCTACTGCTGCTACTTATATTGATACTTTTGGTGCTGCTGTTCCTATTGATACTTTCGCTACTGCTGCTGCTAATGCTACTTTCGCTGCAGCTGCTGTTGCTACTGCTATTCATGCTAATGCTGCTGTTTTTGTTGCTGCTGCGATTGATAGTGTTACTACTACTGCCGCTGCTACTGCTGATATTGATACTTTTGCTGGTGCTGTCTGCTACTGCTATTGATACTTTTGCTGCTGCTGTTGCTACTGCTATTGATACTTTTGCTGCTGCTGTTGCTACTGCTATTGATACTTTTGCTGCTGCTGTTGCTACTGCTATTGATACTTTTGCTGCTGCTGTTGCTACTGCTATTGATACTTTTGCTGCTGCTGTTGCTACTGCTATTGATACTTTTGCTGCTGCTGTTGCTACTGCTATTGATACTTTTGCTGCTGCTGTTGCTACTGCTATTGATACTTTTGCTGCTGCTGTTGCTACTGCTATTGATACTTTTGCTGCTGCTGTTGCTACTGCTATTGATACTTTTGCTGCTGCTGTTGCTACTGCTATTGATACTTTTGCTGCTGCTGTTGCTACTGCTATTGATACTTTTGCTGCTGCTGTTGCTACTGCTATTGATACTTTTGCTGCTGCTGTTGCTACTGCTATTGATACTTTTGCTGCTGCTGTTGCTACTGCTATTGATACTTTTGCTGCTGCTCGTGCTACTGCTATTGATACTTTTGCTGCTGCTGTTGCTACTGCTATTGATACTTTTGCTGCTGCTGTTGCTACTGCTATTGATACTTTTGCTGCTGCTGTTGCTACTGCTATTGATACTTTTGCTGCTGCTCGTGCTACTGCTATTGATACTTTTGCTGCTGCTGTTGCTACTGCTATTGATACTTTTGCTGCTGCTGTTGCTACTGCTATTGATACTTTTGCTGCTGCTGTTGCTACTGCTATTGATACTTTTGCTGCTGCTGTTGCTACTGCTATTGATACTTTTGCTGCTGCTGTTGCTACTGCTATTGATACTTTTGCTGCTGCTGTGCTACTGCTATTGATACTTTTGCTGCTGCTGTTGCTACTGCTATTGATACTTTTGCTGCTGCTGTTGCTACTGCTATTGATACTTTTGCTGCTGCTGTTGCTACTGCTATTGATACTTTTGCTGCTGCTGTTGCTACTGCTATTGATACTTTTGCTGCTGCTGTTGCTACTGCTATTGATACTTTTGCTGTTGCTACTGCTATTGATACTTTTGCTGCTGCTGTTGCTACTGCTATTGATACTTTTGCTGCTGCTGCTGCTATTGATACTTTTGCTGCTGCTGTTGCTACTGCTATTGATACTTTTGCTGCTGCTACTGCTATTGATACTTTTGCTGCTGCTGTTGCTACTGCTATTGATATTTTTGCTGCTGCTGTTGCTACTGCTATTGATATTTTTGCTGCTGCTGTTGCTACTGCTATTGATACTTTTGCTGCTGCTGCTGCTACTGCTATTGATACTTTTGCTGCTGCTGTTGCTACTGCTATTGATACTTTTGCTGTTGCTACTGCTATTGATACTTTTGCTGCTGCTGTTGCTACTGCTATTGATACTTTTGCTGCTGCTGTTGCTACTGCTATTGATACTTTTGCTGCTGCTGTTGCTACTGCTATTGATACTTTTGCTGCTGCTGTTGCTACTGCTATTGATACTTTTGCTGCTGCTGTTGCTACTGCTATTGATACTTTTGCTGCTGCTGTTGCTACTGCTATTGATACTTTTGCTGCTGCTGTTGCTACTGCTATTGATACTTTTGCTGCTGCTGTTGCTACTGCTATTGATACTTTTGCTGCTGCTGTTGCTACTGCTATTGATACTTTTGCTGCTGCTGTTGCTACTGCTATTGATACTTTTGCTGCTGCTGTTGCTACTGCTATTGATACTTTTGCTGCTGCTGTTGCTACTGCTATTGATACTTTTGCTGCTGCTGTTGCTACTGCTATTGATACTTTTGCTGCTGCTGTTGCTACTGCTATTGATACTTTTGCTGCTGCTGTTGCTACTGCTATTGATACTTTTGCTGCTGCTGTTGCTACTGCTATTGATACTTTTGCTGCTGCTGTTGCTACTGCTATTGATACTTTTGCTGCTGCTGTTGCTACTGCTATTGATACTTTTGCTGCTGCTGCTACTGCTATTGATACTTTGCTGCTGCTGCGGCTGCTATTGATACTTTCGCTGCTGCTGATGTTGCTACTGCTATTGATACTTTTGCTGCTGCTGCTACTGCTATTGACACTTTTGCTGCTGCTGTTGCTAATGCTCTTGATACTTTTGCTGCTTGCTACTGCTATTGATACTTTTGCTGCTGCTGTTGCTACTGCTATTGATACTTTTGCTGCTGCTGTTGCTACTGCTATTGATACTTTTGCTGCTGCTGTTGCTACTGCTATTGATACTTTTGCTGCTGCTGCTGCTACTGCTATTGATACTTTTGCTGCTGCTGTTGCTACTGCTATTGATACTTTTGCTGCTGCTGTTGCTACTGCTATTGATACTTTTGCTGCTGCTGCTATTGATATTTTTGCTGCTGCTGTTGCTACTGCTATTGATACTTTTGCTGCTGCTGTTGCTACTGCTATTGATACTTTTGCTGCTGCTGTTGCTACTGCTATTGATACTTTTGCTGCTGCTGTTGCTACTGCTATTGATACTTTTGCTGCTGCTGTTGCTACTGCTATTGATACTTTTGCTGCTGCTGTTGCTACTGCTATTGATACTTTTGCTGCTGCTGTGCTACTGCTATTGATATTTTTGCTGCTGCTGTTGCTACTGCTATTGATACTTTTGCTGCTGCTGCTACTGCTATTGATACTTTTGCTGCTGCTGTTGCTACTGCTATTGATACTTTTGCTGCTGCTGTTGCTACTGCTATTGATACTTTTGCTGCTACTGCTATTGATACTTTTGCTGCTGCTGTTGCTACTGCTATTGATACTTTTGCTGCTGCTGTTGCTACTGCTATTGATACTTTTGCTGCTGCTGTTGCTACTGCTATTGATACTTTTGCTGCTGCTGTTGCTACTGCTATTGATACTTTTGCTGCTGCTGTTGCTACTGCTATTGATACTTTTGCTGCTGCTGTTGCTACTGCTATTGATACTTTTGCTGCTGCTGTTGCTACTGCTATTGATACTTTTGCTGCTGCTGTTGCTACTGCTATTGATACTTTTGCTGCTGCTGTTGCTACTGCTATTGATACTTTTGCTGCTGCTGTTGCTATTGATACTTTTGCTGCTGCTGTTGCTACTGCTATTGATACTTTTGCTGCTGCTGTTGCTACTGCTATTGATACTTTTGCTGCTGCTGTTGCTACTGCTATTGATACTTTTGCTGCTGTTACTGCTATTGATACTTTTGCTGCTGCTGTTGCTGCTGCTATTGATACATTTGCTGCTGTGCTACTGCTATTGATATTTTTGCTGCTGCTGTTGCTACTGCTATTGATACTTTTGCTGCTGCTGTGCTACTGCTATTGATACTTTTGCTGCTGCTGTTGCTACTGCTATTGATACTTTTGCTGCTGCTGTGCTGCTACTGCCATTGATACTTTTGCTGCTGCTGTTGCTACTGCTATTGATACTTTTGCTGCTGCTGCTGCTACTGCTATTGATACGTTGCTGCTGCTGTTGCTACTGCTATTGATACTTTTGCTGCTGCTGTTGCTACTGCTATTGATACTTTTGCTGCTGCTGTTGCTACTGCTATTGATACTTTTGCTGCTGCTGTTGCTACTGCTATTGATACTTTTGCTGCTGCTGTTGCTACTGCTATTGATACTTTTGCTGCTGCTGCTGCTACTGCTATTGATACGTTGCTGCTGCTGTTGCTACTGCTATTGATACTTTTGCTGCTGCTGTTGCTACTGCTATTGATACTTTTGCTGCTGCTGTTGCTACTGCTATTGATACTTTTGCTGCTGCTGTTGCTACTGCTATTGATACTTTTGCTGCTGCTGTTGCTATTGATACTTTTGCTGCTGCTGTTGCTACTGCTATTGATACTTTTGCTGCTGCTGTTGCTACTGCTATTGATACTTTTGCTGCTGCTGTGCTGCTATTGATACTTTTGCTGCTGCTACTGCTATTGATACTTTTGCTGCTGCTGTTGCTACTGCTATTGATACTTTTGCTGCTGCTGTTGCTACTGCTATTGATACTTTTGCTGCTGCTGTTGCTACTGCTATTGATACTTTTGCTGCTACTGCTATTGATACTTTTGCTGCTGCTGTTGCTACTGCTATTGATACTTTTGCTGCTGCTGTTGCTACTGCTATTGATACTTTTGCTGCTGCTGTTGCTACTGCTATTGATACTTTTGCTGCTGCTGTTGCTACTGCTATTGATACTTTTGCTGCTGCTGTTGCTACTGCTATTGATACTTTTGCTGCTGCTGTTGCTACTGCTATTGATACTTTTGCTGCTGCTGTTGCTACTGCTATTGATACTTTTGCTGCTGCTGTTGCTATTGATACTTTTGCTGCTGCTGTTGCTACTGCTATTGATACTTTTGCTGCTGCTGTTGCTACTGCTATTGATACTTTTGCTGCTGCTGTTGCTACTGCTATTGATACTTTTGCTGCTGCTGTTGCTACTGCTATTGATACTTTTGCTGCTGCTTACTATTGCTATTGATACTTTTCTGCTGCTGGTGCTACTGCTATTGATACTTTTGCTGCTGCTGTTGCTACTGCTATTGATACTTTTGCTGCTGCTGTTGCTACTGCTATTGATACTTTTGCTGCTGCTGTTGCTACTGCTATTGATACTTTTGCTGCTGCTGTTGCTACTGCTATTGATACTTTTGCTGCTGCTGTTGCTACTGCTATTGATACTTTTGCTGCTGCTGTTGCTACTGCTATTGATACTTTTGCTGCTGCTGTTGCTACTGCTATTGATACTTTTGCTGCTGCTGTTGCTATTGATACTTTTGCTGCTGCTGTTGCTACTGCTATTGATACTTTTGCTGCTGCTGTTGCTACTGCTATTGATACTTTTGCTGCTGCTGTTGCTACTGCTATTGATACTTTTGCTGCTGCTGTTGCTACTGCTATTGATACTTTTGCTGCTGCTGTTGCTACTGCTATTGATACTTTTGCTGCTGCTGTTGCTACTGCTATTGATACTTTTGCTGCTGCTGTGCTACTGCTATTGATACTTTTGCTGCTGCTGTTGCTACTGCTATTGATACTTTTGCTGCTGCTGTTGCTACTGCTATTGATACTTTTGCTGCTGCTGTTGCTACTGCTATTGATACTTTTGCTGCTGCTGTTGCTACTGCTATTGATACTTTTGCTGCTGCTGTTGCTACTGCTATTGATACTTTTGCTGCTGCTGCTGCTACTGCTATTGATACTTTTGCTGCTGCTGTTGCTACTGCTATTGATACTTTTGCTGCTGCTGTTGCTACTGCTATTGATACTTTTGCTGCTGCTGCTGCTGCTACTGCTATTGATACTTTTGCTGCTGCTGTTGCTACTGCTATTGATACTTTTGCTGCTGCTGTGCTACTGCTATTGATACTTTTGCTGCTGCTGTTGCTACTGCTATTGATACTTTTGCTGCTGCTACTGCATGATATGTGCTGCTACTGCTATTGATACTTGCTGCTGTGCTACGCTATTGATACTTGCTGCTGCTTGCT
>JAWQFJ010009598.1:65000-67348 GCA_034096865.1 Theodoxus fluviatilis | reverse complement strand
GGTTTTAAAAGAAAGTGACTTTTTTACATTTTGGTGTTTCAATGAAAACAATTCAACAGACTCCATTTTGCAAAATCTGTGACGTCATCATTTGACGTCGAATGAACGTGACGTCATTTGCGAGGAGATTTTTGAAGTAGGGTGAATAGAATAGAATAGAATAGAATTCGTGACGTCATTTGCGAGGACAGAGAATGATTTAGATAGATATGTCCTCAGATGTCTTAGGCCGCAAGGCCTTTATCTGATCTTTTGATCAGTACTTATGGCTACTCTCACTCTCTCTCTGTCTCTCTCTGTCTCTCTCTCTCTCTCTCTGTCTCTCTCTCTCTCTCTCTCTCTCTCTCTCTCTCTCTCTCTCTCTCTCTCTCTCTCTCCCACCCACCCTCTTACTCTCATTCTCTCTTCCCTTCCTCCCCTTTTCCCAGCTCCCCTCCCCCCCCCCCCTCTCTCTCACTCTCTCTGTCTCTCTCTCTGTCTCTCTCTCTGTCTCTCTCTCTCTGTCTCTCTCTGTCTCTCTCTCTCTGTCTCTCTCTCTGTGTCTCTCTCTCTCGTCTCTGTCTCTCTCTCTGTCTCTCTCTCTCTCTCTCTCTCTCTCTCTCTCTCTCTCTCTCTCTCTCTCTCTCTTACCACATTTGAATATTTTGCCTCAAGGGCTGAATGTAAGTAAGAAAGGCAATACAGTAGTCGCCGCTTATAAAACACGCGGTTAATAAAAACAGCCGTTTTTTAAATACAGTTGGTAAGGTCCGGATTTACTTCGTTACTGATGGACATGTTCAACAAGCAAACGGTTAATAAAAACGCCGCTTATTAAAAACACTTTTGTTCGGTCCCAATGTGTTTTTAATAAGCGGCGACTACTGTACTGCCTAATTCACTACCCTTGTAAAATAAAGTTCGTTCGTTCGTTCTGTCTGTCCTGACTTAAGCGCAACAACTTGGTACTGGTAGTCTGTTGGCTTGGCCTAATGGCAGTGAATCGATAATAAAAAGGGGGGAAAACATTTCGTTTGTTTTGTTTTGTTCTTGCAGCACTTCAAAGATGGTGTGTAGGTCTGTGACTGTCTGTCTCCATGTGTTTTGTGGTGTGTAGGTCTGTGACTGTCTCCATGTGTTGTGGTGTGTAGGTCTGTGTCTGTCTCTCTCCATGTGTTGGACCTTTTACTGGTGAACGTATTTCATAGCATCAGACAATACTAGCATTGTACACGATGTCAACAGCAGGCAGGTTCGAGGACAACAATGTATTTATAATCTATCCTGGTGCCGCTGAGGTCCGCGCGTCAGCTATAAATAGAAGTACGAGAAGCTTGGATTTGTAAAATGTATTTCACGACCTATTGACGCAATCAACATACAGCTTTGATAAATTAAGACAGCCCAGGGTTATATTAGCGTTATAAATTAACATATAGGCTTACTGACCTTATTTCAAGAAACACCATTCATAATGATCAACACTACGAACCAAGCAGACGAACACGATCGAACCGTAGCCACTACGCCAGCAGACGATCGAGATAACTAAATGTTTCATGTAAAATTCGAATGAGTTGTATTATAATCTTAGCAGAGGGGTAAAACATCAACTGGTATCGGATAAGATCACTCGTAGTGTAATACTGTAATGAAGGTCACGTTTTACATCACAAACATGTGCGCTCCTCGTGAGGCACTATCTGAAGCTCAAAGTATTGGAGTGAGTCACCTTAGTGTATATAGGATCTTTGATATGGTCGAAACCGCTGGCTTCGCGGATCGCTTTCGCCTATCAGACGACAGCTTCGTATACAATCATCACTGCGAGGCAGCGCGAAATTTACCGAAGTCGACCAAAAAACTCGCATTCATACAAATAATGAACCAATTCGAGTTTCTTTCTCAGATTATTCAGACTTTGCCCGATTATTACCACCGTAAGATAGCAGGAATTTCACATCCGGCGTCATCGCTTCTGATTGGCCGGTTTGTGTCACGTGACGGTGAAGTTTCGTCTGCTACTCGCTCTGACGTTATGGTCCAAGTAGTTTGATGTTTACTTCGTTCGCTGAACGCTGCCAAGACTAATGCGCGAATGAATGAAGTATGATTTCATAATTTTTCAGGATTAATACAAATTTATATCAAATACATCAGTTCAATTTAATCGAGTCAATTAATCGAGTACATGTCCACCAAGTCAAAAATGTGTTGAGTGGAATGCAAGTCAGAAAAGTTACACTTGCAGTCTAACACCATCAGATTATCTGCAACTTTTCGAAGCGAATCTAGCCTAAAAATCTACCAGTTATGCATCGTGTTAACAGGATTGACTCGTTCTGTTCCACAGTTGGCGGAGAACGTTT
>JAWQFJ010009598.1:27500-60000 GCA_034096865.1 Theodoxus fluviatilis | reverse complement strand
CACACGAGTCACTACGTCTCCACGCCAACAAGGCAAAATCCGGGCACCACTCCTCGTCCCCGCTCTGGGCACAGCAGCTTGAGGAGAAGACCGCAAAGTTCCAACCACAATCTGACTCCACCCCGGAATGCCGGGGTGGAAGTTGGAGAAGAGCTTCTCAACAGAAACAGCTCCTATCGAAGAGACTCGCGCCTCATTCCCGAGAGAGGCCGGAGACGGTTTAGACGATCTGGGCTCCCGCGATCCAGTGAACCGGTCAGATACGCGCCAGAAGATTTTGGGGTTGACATCCTTGAAGCGCAGAGACCAAGCCGAGACATTCATCGCGCAGGAGAGCACATGGAATCATCGGCGACGGGACATCGCAGACCCCGAGAAGGGTCACCCCGGAAGACTCCCTTTTCACTCTGACGAAAGACAGACTCTCACCGCAAGAGAGTGCCACCAACACCCGATCACGACATCGGCGACGTCCAGAGCCACCTGGGGAGAGAAGAAGTTCGCTGAGGATCCGTGGACAGGAGGACGAAGTTTCCAAGGTGACCGGACAGAGCAAGGTGTGCAGGTCTGGGCTGGGGCACAGCGATGTCCCAAAGCCGAGGATGACCACGAGGTCGTCTGCACGTCATGCCATGACCACAGGAAGACGAGAGAGATGCGCTACCGTCAGTTCCTCGTCCTCTATGGGGTCTTCCGACAACTTTCACGCTCCGTTGCAGTACGACTCTGATGACCAGGCTTCTGTGTTTGATGAAGGATCGAGTCAGTGGAATCTTTTTAGAATTTTTAATTGTGTTTGTGTGTGTGTGTGTGTGCGCGCGCGCGCGCGCGTGTGTGTGTGTGTGTGTGTGTGTGTGTGTGTGCGTGCGTGTGTTTTTGTGTTTGAGTGTGTGTGTGTTTGGGAGGAGGGAGGGAGGGAGGGAGGGAGGGAGAGAGAGAGAGAGAGAGAGAGAGAGAGAGAGAGAGAGAGAGAGAGAAAGAGAAAGTGAAAGACAGAGGAGGTATATACGACTGTCTCCATGTCTTGAAATCGAGGGATCATCCCAACTTATTTTTACCTATTTGTTTCCAAAAAGAATGGCGGGTGTAGAAAATCGCATCTCCAGGCAAATTTTGTTCCAGATGCGCAGGAGGGACAAAGAAGAACATTGACAAAACTGAGGCCACGAGAAGGAAGGGGAGCAAAGTCCAGACGGCGCTGTGGGTACTGGAGAGATCTTGAGATGTGGGACCCCCCACCACCATCACCACATAGGGAGTAGCATTGTGCCTCTAACACAATGGTCCCCCTGTTGGTTGGGGGTAAGAATAGACCCACCGTGTCTCGCTACACGATTCGTCAGAGGTGAATGAATAGGCCTATCGTGACAAATTACACTTACTCTGAACTATTCTAGTGATTTGCGTGCTTGATGGCCTTATATAGCCTACAAAGGCTGAGAGGCCGTGTTACTCCATTTATCCATCTATCCCCTGTAGGTTGGGGGTAAGACTATACCCACTGCGTCCCCATACTCTATTCAAGGGCGAATAACTAGATACATCGAGACGACTCATGCATATTCTAACCTGCTCTGGAGGTTTTCGGCGTCGATGACCTTACATAGCCTACAAAGGCTGATATGCTGTAGATATATCCATTCCTCTCATCTCGCCTCTAGTACAATCGACCCACCGCCCATTGTGGATGGTAGGGGGTATGGTTCGTCCAGTTTGGAACGTATACACAAACAGTGATCCGTGGGTATTTTCTCAATACTACCCAAAGGATTAATTGCATTTACAGTTTATGTATTTTTATGCATTTTGATTTATTATGTGCATACGTTGATAGCGAGAAAAAATGATCGAAACGTCAAAGAATGTGACTGCTCTTTTTCTAAAATGTAGATTCCCGAAGATGCTTGATTCAAGTTCGTATAACTTTGCCTCAAATCACTCAATTCAAAAACATTTTCATTATTTTAATAGGCAGGAGCGTTTCTTTGAGAAGTGCTACATGACTCAAAATTGACCACATCACGCTAAGAACTAGGCAATTTCTATTTACATGTCATCCAATTCGTGTCAAAAATAAAAAGGTTGAGCACTCATGCATTCATGCACGTATTCGCAAGCGCGCGCACACACACACACACACACACACACACACACACACACACACATGCACATGCACGTAAACACACACGGACACACACCAAAATAATATCGGCTACAGCAGAAAGAATTACGTCACGCTTAAACCCTGGTCACACAGCACTTTACGTCTTAATCACGTCCAAAAGACGTACAAAATCTGGTGGACGTGGTCGTACGTGGTGATTTTTTTATCAATTTTGGTTTGGCCATGCTTTGTACGGGTTATGGTCGTCGACGGCTGTTCCACTGCTGAAGCACTGCCTAAGCACGACTAACCACGTCAAGCCACGTGTAAGCCTAGAAAAAACCGTGACGTCATCGCGTCTGGAGTACTGCCGATCACGTGTTGAGCACGGACGTAAAACGGGCACTCCACTGCCATAGCACTGCCCAATCACGGGTAGCCACGGTCCGGAAGTGGGTCCTGGTACTCTATCAGGCCTCGTGTCTTCAAGGTTCATGCCTTCGCGCCAAGCACCAGGCACCAGGGCTCCATCTGGACGCTCCCAGTCCACCAGCCTGTTCTGCATCCGCGGGTAATGTGTTCTCATCAGGTTGTGAAGGAGTACGCACGCCTTGACCAGCAGCCTGACAGTGTCAGCTTCATGCATCATGGTAGTCAGGAGAACTTGAAATCTGTTTGCAAGGATCCCGAACGAATTTTCCACCACCCTTCTGGCCCGCGACAGTCGATAATTAAATATCCTCTGCTCCCTGGCCATGTCCCTGTTAGCGTAGGGCTTCATCATGTACGTCCGGAGTCCGAAGGCATCGTCTCCTACCAGAAAGTAGGGTACATCCTGTGTGTCACCTGGCAGAGGATCTGGCTGTGGGAAGCCGGCGATGTCATGGTTCTGTAGACCCTCCTTGAACTCACTTTCATTAAAGATGTGGGCATCAGAGGAGGACCCCTTGCCGCTTACGTCTATCCACAGGAACTTGTAGTCAGAAGACACGACTGCTAAGAGGATAACACTGAAGAAGCCTTTATAGTTGAAGTATTCAGACCCAGTGTTGGCAGGAGCTTTACACGCGACATGTTTGCCATCTATGGCGCCAACAACATGTGGAAAATTCCATCTCTGGTACCAATCATCAGCTAGCTGGCGCCACTGGGCCTCAGTGTCTGGCGGGGAGAGCATCTCATGAGCATACTCGTGGACGATGGCCTCACAGACTTCACGCACCACTAGACTTATGGTGTTGTGGGGGACCCTCCAGGCATATTCCATGTCACGGTATTTGGAGCCAGAAGCAAGGTGCCTCAGGGTGATAGCAACCTTCAGGCCTGGTTCAAGGGGTGCTCTCCAGTTGGTGGTCTCCTTGGTAAGGGCTGGTGTCAGTCTCTGCACAATTTCATCGAACATAGCAGGAGGCATCCTCATAAAGTTCTGAAAGGCTGTTGGATCTTCATTACGCAGCTCGACCATGAGACGGTCGTAAAGCCCCAGCTGAGGTCTCCTCGCAATCCAGTCACGCACCCAGATGTTCCGTATCACCCTCCTCATCCTCCTTCTTCTTCTTCCTCTGACAGCAAGGATATGTTGGGCCTGAATCAGTTGGTTCTGTTGGTGCTGGAGCATGAAGATGAGGACATCACGGTGTTGAGGGTCCATGTTCACTCCTTGACATCTACACTGCAAGTGCCGAGGTCTCAGAAAATTACCGTATATATGCCGCAAATCAGACGTTATACAGAAGTGATTAGGCAGTGATCAATCGTATTTAGAACGTGCTCGAGACGTATTTAGAACGTGTTCGAGACGTTATAGAACGTGACAGACCGCTAAACTTTCGCGTCTTACCGCGTCTCCTCACGTTTTAATCACTGCCGGAACACGGATTATCACGTGTGTTTCACGTGTGTTGCACGTCTTTACCACGTGTGCTACCCGTGGTTGTGCGCGGGATAAAGTTTTGAGCAGTTCAAAACTTTTTTCCGCGTCCGATGACGTTCCGATTTCTCCCCGTGTCCTGCCACGTCTATAAATCGACCGTAGCTCGTCTTAAACTCGACATTAACACGAACAACATCGTCTACTTCACGGGTGACCACTTTTTGTCGTCGTTTGGACGTGATTAAGACGTAAAGTGCTGTGTGACCAGGGCTTTAGAAGTGAGTATCAGTTCTGAAATGGGATGACAGCGACGAAGAATTGTTTGTGTGAACTGTTGCAATCGCTGCCGCTGTTGTTGTTATTGTCACTGGTGATGTTGTTTATGTCATTGTTGCTGTTATTATTGTCATTCTTGCTATTGTATTTGCTGCAGTTCTTGCCACTGCTACTGTCGCTGTTGCTGCTGTAGCTGTTGTTGTTGTTGTTGTTGTTGTTGCTGTTGTTGCTGGTGTATCTCCTGCTGTTGCTGCCACTGCTGTTACAAACAGAAGTCTTTGAAATTAAATGCTGTTTTTGTTTCCAAAATGTCTTTCAAAGTCGTAGCTTTATGAAATAAAAAGCTCGTTGCTATATCCGTTATTTCTCAAAATTTAAAAGAGGGCAGTTACAGATCAGCATATCTTCACAAATCTCACCTCTTCTTTCTTTCAGGAGCTACATACAGACGGCCGAAGCAAGAAAGCGGGACGCTGAAACACCTACCCGGATGAGGTTGCAAAATGTTAATTCCCTTAGTAGAGTGTCACCTGCCCACGCAAAATTACGACCTGACGTAACAGACGGCAAAGCAAGGGTGAGAACCTTATATGGTGCTGCCTTCAGGAGATTCGAGATGTCTTCAGCCGTGTGTGATCATATGTGCTAGTTTTGCTCGTGGGCGGCAACATGTCGGATGGAACTGTCACTCTTTTTTTTCTTTTTTACTTTAACTTACTGCGTCGGTGAATTTAACGAAAAGATTGTTATGTGCGTCTGCATCTCTGAAATGTTCATGACTTTCTTCTGCAAAATGTCACAATATACATGTATGTTTAGCAGTATGTCCCCCCCCCCCACTAATATACTGTCTTCAATGATTTGCGTAAGAGTGATTGTTAGTCTTCACGAGCTAAGAACATGTTTGTCATTTGTATGCCAGTGCTTTGTGAAACTCCAATCTGAACACGATGATGGCAGTTTTGCTCCTCATATTTGGATGCATGGTTAATATCTGAATGAAATTTTATTTCTTTCCAACACAATCTAGTTTCTTGTTTATATAACTAATTTCAATTGTAACCCACACGTAAATCTTCTCTCTCTCTCTCTCTCTCTCTCTCTCTCTCTCTCTCTCTCTCTCTCTCTCTCTCTGCTCCCCATCCCTACCTCCCTCTCTCTCTCTCTCCCTCCCCTCTCCCTCCCCTCCCTCTCTCCTTCCCTCTCTCTCTCTCTCTCTCTTTCTCTCTCTCTCTCTCTCTCTCTCTCTCTCTCTCTCTCACCCACTTATACACTTACACACAATTCTTGCATCCGCGCCTTTAAATTGTGCTTTTACGAAAATGGATAAATGCTTGTCTTTATTGTTGTACGAATGTAAGTGCAAATAACAGAATGGTGTTCCACAAAGAGCTATGCAAGGCCAAACTTGACAGAGGAGCCCCATGAAAGCGCTTCAAGGATTAGCTGTAGCACCAGCTCAGTACGACTTGAATCCCAGAAGAAGACAGGGACAGCTGGAGGGCATTAGTCTAAACGAGCCGCAGAGGACAAGCGCGGACGGAGGAAGACATCAGCTGCCCAGAGCCCTAATATACCCAGTGTGTGCCAGAGTGTGTTGCTCAAGAACTGACCAACACAGTCACCAGAGGGCGCGAGAGGCGTCCTCTTCAGCGATCCTGGGATGCGAGGAACAAGCCATCAAAGATGGAATGTCCGAACAGGGAAAGCGTTGTGCCGCCCTGAAGTCCAGCAAACGTGTGCATACGTCGGGCCGCTATGTAGAACCCCGTTTCTCAGAGAAAATGCGTTAGCACTCCTGACCAGAGGTCAGAACGCTCACCCGCTGTGGCTTTCCGCTGCGCGGATCCTTGCCTCGCATCCTTGGGCAAGGCGCTTATTGAAGTGGTGTCTCCCCTCCGCACCCAGGAGTAAAACCGGGTACCTGTGAGGGCAGTGTTGGCACCCTGCAGTGCAGTGAGACCTTGTCTGCAGCCGTCAGCCAGCATCGGGTTGGACTACCACCAGGAAGTGACGTTGCTGTTGCCGTCTGACTGTGTACGTCACCTCTGTCTGTGTGTCTGTCAGGTACCGCGAGCAGACTGGTCAAGTGACCCAGAGATCGGGGGGAAATGGTAAGAAAGCATACACGAAATCAGGAATAAACAATCGACTAAATTTTAGAAAAGGATGGATAATTGAATAAATGAATAAAATTGAACGACGAATGAACAATCAATTCCGCGCACTTTCCCGGGCTGCATATCACAATGGCGTTGGCCAGAAAAGTGTCCAGATGACGTCATAGAAAGCTGCTGTCTTGTGTTGCTTCGTCTTCATCCTGGTCCCAGAACACGCGAGGCGAGAGACGAATAATAGCTCTCTGCCAAAAGTTGCTCACTTACTAAATTGTTCTAAAAAGCGACTTTCACCATATATCAGGGTCGCACACAGCTGTACACTTTACCCCCTGATCACTGGGACCCTAATGTCAGTCAAACTTCCATACTCTTTGGAGAGAAAAAGCTTTCTTCTCGAGGAGTGTTGCATGCCTGCCCCACCTGCTGAAGACGCACGACTGCAGTTTTCTGTGGCCAGCGGCTGCGGTGTTCCACATGCACGGATCATGGACGTTTGCCTCTCTACACCCAGGAGTAAAAGCGGGTACATGTGAGGGCAGGGAAAACACGCGGTTTTCCCGTCAGTCCTTGATGCGGCTCTGGGCTAGTGTCATAGGCTAGGCGCTGTTTTTTCCTGAAACGTAGAGCGTGACCTACTTACATATGAATGACATGACGTTTTCATCCGCCAAATATTGTTTTATTGTCTGTGATCACCTTATTACCCGATCAAATGTTACTTTTTCTCTGAAAATGTTTGTGAAATCACACGCAACAAATTCAACAATCTTTGGGTCCGAGATTTCACGAAACGCTCACCGTTACAGCCGACTAATCACAGTTAAGAGAACAAGAGTAGGCGGGGAAAAGTCATATCTGCGGGGCATTGTCCAATCACAAGATTTGGCGGGTGAAAACGTCATCTCATGCATATGTAAATAGGTCAAACTCCACCGTTCGGGATAAACCACCGTCTAGCCTATGACGGTAGTGTCGGTGTAAACTGCGCGGATCCGTCAGTGGTGTACTCGGATCAGGTATATCACTCACATTGCCTCTCCCTACTCACCTCCCCACCCCCCACCCCCACCCCACAACTATTCTTCAATCAAAACAGGTTTTGGAGTTGAAACATATCTACATGAACAGTATTAACTATGAAGTATTTCCGAGACGCGTGCATTAGATTCAGGTTTGGGTTAAACAGTCTAAAGGTCAGCAAACGTCATACTACGGATGCAGGTCAGGATCAAGCGTGTCCCTTTTGTACAGACATCGAAACAGAAGAACATATTTTGTTAGACTGTTCGTCCTTCACAGATCTCAGATATAAATATCCGAGATGTTATGTGAATAAACGACACGTATACGGTACAAGCTGTATGGACGGATTAGATTATGTCAATGAAACAACTTTTGCCGTGTAATTCCAAATGCCTACCCATCTGTTGTAAACTGACGTACATTTAGATTTTATTGTTGTAGTCATGTACCTTGTGAAGGGCAGTCGGCCTTCACGATTAACCTAAGTCTCCCCAACCAGGAAAACACTGGGTACCTGCGAGGGAAGTGTTAGCACACTGTAGAGCAGCTAACCTCTGTATGCGGCCGTGAACCAGCATCGTGTAGTCTTGCTCCCAGAGAGGGGAGATGGTGTCAGTGCCTGATGTGTACGTCGTATTTGTCCCTGTGTCGTGTGCCGGTAAAGAACTTACCGAGTGGGTCAAAGATCAGGGGGTAAAGTTAAAAGCAAATGTGCCACCCAGACGTGGATGATTGACTGCAATACAACACAAATATCTTCTGTTTTTTGTGTAGTTGACCTTTGCCCTGAGTTCCGGTGGACAGTTAACTTGCTACTGCAGTGGATCAATCCCAGCATTCCCACGTGACCTCTCAGCCCACTGCAATTGGTCAATATCCTGTCAAGGTCGTGCAGCGGTTGGAGCATCTCACCAGGCGCTGCAACTGTTTCCCGCTAGAGGGCGCTACCTACTTGATAGCAATTGCTGGCTGGCGGCAATCATACGAATGCTCTCCTTCCTGACTGGAACACGTCTTGTTGCTTTGGAAAGGCCTGACTGGAACACGTCTTGTTGCTTTGGAAAGGCCTGACTGGAACACGTCTTGTTGCTTTGGAAAGGCCTGACTGGAACACGTCTTGTTGCTTTGGAAAGGCCTGACTGACTGGAACACGTCTTGTTGCTTTGGAAAGGCCTGACTGGAACACGTCTTGTTGCTTTGGGAAGGCCTGACTAGACCACGTCTTGTTGCTTTGGAAAGGCCTGACTGGAACACGTCTTGTTGCTTTGGAAAGGCCTGACTGGAACACGTCTTGCTGCTTTGGAAAGGCCTGACTGGATCACGTCTTGTTGCTTTGGAAAGGCCTGACTGGAACACGTCTTGTTGCTTTGGAAAGGCCTGACTGGAACACGTCTTGTTGCTTTGGAAAGGCCCGCAGCTGTTACTCGGATACTCGAAGCACGTGTGGCAAATCCTTTTTAAAATCCCACAGGACTGATCAAGTCGTCAATGTCAGCATCTACCCTCGTCGAAGCCGGGAGTAGCGTAGTTGACACTTTGCCCACGTGACCCTTCCTGTAGGAGATGAGTGTCAGGACCGTATAACTGCTGATGGGATCACAGTCATCCGATCCTTGGGTTCTTTTTCCGAAATGATAGATTTGATTTCTTTGGTTTATCTTTATGCACACAAACAATCATTCAAAGACATTCATCCACTTCTGATAAGATACCACACAATTTAAGATTACTTAAACAGAGATTTATTAATTTGAGACCACCACAATCAGGATATTATCACACTATCATCACTCTAAAAACCAAAATAATTCTACCACAGTATTTGATTCATAACCATTCAATCTTCCAAATCTCCCCAAAAATTTCCCGAATCTCCCCAAAGAGTTCCCGAATCTTCCCAAAACGTTAGCTGACCGCCCAGGATCTCCACTGGTACCCTCGACGAAAAGGCGGGTCCCAACCAACCACCGGGGATCGTTTCCCTCAAGGTAGAATGGTGTTTCCCCAGAAGAAATCTTCCGTTCAACCCCGGCCCAAGGTCCAGGTCCGTTCTCCCGATTGTCCCTCGACGTCAAGGCGACAGCAAAGCAGTGCAGTCCACCACAAGTCGGGATGGCGAGGCAGGTGCTAAAGAAAAATATTTCATCGGATTCCCATAATACATGTCCCAATTTGCATTAAATGATAATTCCACAAAACCAAGACAAACCTAGCTTCATAAAAATAATTATATAAGTTTTCAGTTGAGCGACTGGGTCAAATAGCGAAGTAATGACGTTCTCAAAAAGGAAAACTTTCAATTTGACGTCACGCACTTTCCAAAATTCCTTTTCTTCAACTCCCACCAGCAATCACCCTAATTAATGATTAGCTTAACAACAAGAATTTACAAGCAGTAACTCAACTGTCCCTTTATATATGTGGCTATCAGAAAAAGAGAGAGAAGAACACTCACCAGTCCACCTGTGTATATACTGTCAACCAATTTCACACTTCTTCATCCAATTCCTTACAATTGGAATACACTAAGGTTACAATCTTTGAACACTGTAGCGCCCACATTGGGAAAGAAATCATTCTTTCACCAATGTCTCGGGTAAGAATGAAAACTTTGGGAGACTCTCTCTTTCTCCAACCGTTAGAGAAAAAAAAATCTTACAGGGAACAGGAGGATTCTGGGTATGACGAGTTTTTGTTATATCGTCACATTCTACGACAATCTCTGAAAAGCCTAAAGGATAATTTTTAATTCTATGACGATATCAATTTCCGGTGGCCCAGTGGCCATGCCACCGGTCCACCAATTCAGAGGACCCAGGTTCAAAATCAGGTCATGACAAAATCCTTTTTTTTTCTTTTCTTTGTATATACATTTAATTCTATTATTTATTCATACTTGTCAGGCTGTGGCTTGACAATGAGTTACATCCCTTCTTGGATCGACTCTAATACCAAGTCGTCTCTATAATCAAGAAGGATGACATTGAACGTAAACTCATTTTGAGGATTTGTGGATCCAAAGAAAGCATTACAAACCTCTACATCTGATAATGTTATGCTTTTGAAGTGAAACAAAAAAAATTCAATCAGTCAAAACTACTCGGCATTGGGAAGAAGAACTCAGTCCTGGCAAACAGAAACATGCCCGCGCTCACTCGGTTTCCAAGTGCAAGTAATCATTAGAGTCCTTTAGTTCTCCCCACCGCGAAGTTCGTACAAAAGTATATTCAGGCGATTAACCCGCTTGTCAGAGCAACTGCTAAGTCACCTCATTTATTTGTCCCAGCTCGCGATGCGATTTGAGCGAGGATATTAAAAAACCCTTCACACACACACACACACACACACACACACACACACACAAACACACACACACACACACACACAAACACACACACACACACACAAACACACACACAACAACAACGTCAAAACAAGAACAAACCCATTTAACAGTGGTTGCTAAAACTGGTTAATGTTTCTCAGGAAAGGCGCTTGTCAGTTCTGTCTTGAGACAACTTCACATCAAAGCTTCAAACAAAACCACGTCACATCCCTCTAGAGACAACTTCACATCAGTAGGTGCAAACAAAATGTCTTCATTTCCCTCTAGAGACAACTTCACATCAGTAGGTGCAAACAAAATGTCTACATTTCCCTCTAGAGACAACTTCACATCAGTAGGTGCAAACAAAACGTCTTCATTTCCCTCCAGTGACAACTTCACATCAGTAGGTGCAAACACAATGTCTTCATTTTACTCTAGAGACAACTTCACATCAGTAGGTGCAAACAAAATGTCTTCATTTCCCTCTAGAGACAACTTCACATCAGTAGGTGCAAACAAAATGTCTTCATTTCCCTCTAGTGACAACTTCACATCAGTAGGTGCAAACAAAATGTCTTCATTTCCCTCTAGTGACAACTTCACATCAGTAGGTGCAAACAAAACGTCTTCATTTCCCTCTAGTGACAACTTCACATCAGTAGGTGCAAACAAAACGTCTTCATTTCCCTCTAGTGACAACTTCACATCAGTAGGTGCAAACACAATGTCTTCATTTTACTCTAGAGACAACTTCACATCAGTAGGTGCAAACACAATGTCTTCATTTTACTCTAGAGACAACTTCACATCAGTAGGTGCAAACAAAATGTCTTCATTTCCCTCTAGAGACAACTTCACATCAGTAGGTGCAAACAAAATGTCTTCATTTCCCTCTAGAGACAACTTCACATCAGTAGGTGCAAACAAAATGCCATCATTTCCCTCTAGTGACAACTTCACATCAAAAACCGCTGCAAACACAATGTCTTCATTTCTCTCAAGTGACAACTTCACATTGATCAAAAGCTGCTAACAAAACCACGTCACATCCCTCTAGTAACAACTTCACATCAAAAAGTGCAAACAAAATATTGCCATCATTTCAATCCGGTGACAACTTCACATCAAAAGCTGCTAACACAATTGCCATCATTTCCCTCTAGTGACAACTTCACATTGATCAAAAGCTGCTAACAAAACCACGTCACATCCCTCTACTGACAATTTCTCATCAAAAAGTGCAAACAAAATATTGCCATCATTTCAATCCGGTGACAACTTCACATCAAAAGCTGCTAACAAAATGCCATCATTTCCCTCTAGTGACAACTTCACATCAAAAGCTGCTAACAAAATTGCCATCATTTCCCTCTAGTGACAACTTCACGTTAAAAAAGAGCGGACAAAACATCATAAGCCTCTAGTGACAACTTTACATCAAAAGCTGCTATCTAAATGCCATCATTTCCCCCTAGTGACAATTTCACATCCAAAGCTGGTTACAAAACTCCATCATATCCCTCTAGAGACAACTTCACATCAAAAGCTGCAAAAAAATGCCATCATTTCCCTCTAGTAACAACTTCACATCAAGAGCAGCAAACAAAATGCCAACATTTCCCTCTAATGACAACTTCACATCAAAAGGTGCA
This sequence comes from Theodoxus fluviatilis, assembly GCA_034096865.1. Lineage (NCBI taxonomy): Eukaryota > Metazoa > Mollusca > Gastropoda > Cycloneritida > Neritidae > Theodoxus > Theodoxus fluviatilis. The sequence continues at coordinate 47,624 of JAWQFJ010009598.1, read as the reverse complement.
AACAAAATATCTTCATTTCCCTCTAGTGGCAACTTCACATGAAAAGGTGCAAATGAAACCATGACACCATTTCCCTATATGTGACCAGCCACGACAAAACCAGTGCTAAGTCGCGCGGCACTATTTTGCGCTACAACTGAAAAAAGGCAGGGAGGGTCACTCTGGGTGATTTTCACTTTTTGATGAAAATAGATTCTACATGGTTCAAACTATCATGCCAGTAAAGGAAACATTTTGAAGAATTATATTTTGATGGTAAAATAAAGACTTTTGTGTTATGTATTGTTTCAAAAGCTCCCTGTAATTAGCGTTAATTGCCTCATTTTAGCCGCAATAAACACACCTAAACCCTTGCAGAACCCCTTCATGTTATATACCGTTAGAAAGGCCGCTCTCTCGGCGTTCTCGCTCTGTGGATGTCGAAGAAAAATAAGGTCAGCTATTTTTGGAAACGGAGTTTGAAATACCGTTGCTAAGGTGTTTAATGTCTGAAGAGAGTAAATCTTCTGAGACCGTTTTTTCAAAATGACCGCTGCTTCAGTACCCAACTTGAAATGCCTGTAACTCCTATTCTAATTAACTCACATTGTTCATTCTTATATCAAAACAAACAGAAATGAATGCAGAATTCAAAAGTATTAAAACCCCATTTTGTCCAAAAATGGACTTAGCACTGGTTTTGTCGTGGCTCGTCACATATTGAGAAGAGACAGCTGCAACACGACCTAGACCACAGCAATCCTGTCCTCCACGTACTGACACAGACAGGTCACCTGACGCACGTGTCTGAAAGGCCCACACACGGTAAGCTTGCCCTCGATGTAGTCCCTCATGTAGTCCCCGCTGTATTTCAGCAGTAGCTCCAGTGCTTGACTCTGCTCAGGTGAGCTCTGTAACAGAGAGACATGGAGTGTGAATGCAGCTTTCATTCAGCAGTTTTCCTCCTCCTCCTGCTCCTCCTCTTCTCCTCCTCCTCCTTCTCCTGCTACTCCTCCTCCTCCTGCTCCTCCTCCTTTACCTCCTCCTCCTCCTTTACCTCCTCCTCCTCCTCCTTTACCTCCTCCTCCCCCTCCTCCTCCTCCTCCTCCTCCTCCTCCTCCTCCTCCTCCTCCTCCTCCTCCTCCCCGTTTTCCTTCTCCTCCTTCCCTTCCAGCTGCTCCTGCTGCTGCTCCTGCCATGACGAGGACGTCGTAGTGTCAAAATAAAATAGGAAAGAAAAGGATCCGTCAACAGTTGTTCCTTGAAGACTTGTGAGTTGGGGAAGTCACTGCGGGTCCCTGGGCGATCCGCAAGAGACGTATTTGTATAACAAAGGATATCGGGAGTGATTTGCTCGTAACCTGTACATAGCTCTAGGAATCTTCGTGATCAATAGATTTACATAGCCTACTGAGGCGGATGGGCCGTACAACTCCATACTTTCATTCATTCATTCATTCATCCATCCATCCATCCATGATCCATCCATCCATCCATCCATCCATTCATTCATTCATTCATTTTCATTCATTCATTTTTATTCATTGTCCAAAAATACACTTTGGACGAGTTTGTCGAGCATATGATCGATTAGTCACAAGTGTGTGAGAACGACTTTGACCAAGCAAGACTTGTGACAAGGCACGACTTGTGACAAGGCAAGACTTGTGACAAGGCAAGACTGGTGACAAGGCACGACTTGTGACAAGGCACGACTTGTGACAAGGCACGACTTGTGACAAGGCACGACCTGTGACAAGGCACGACCTGTGACAAGGCACGACTAGTGACAAGGCAAGACTAGTGACAAGGCAAGACTAGTGACAAGGCAAGACTAGTGACAAGGCAAGACTAGTGACAAGGCAGACTAGTGACAAGGCAGGACTAGTGACAAGGCAGGACTAGTGACAAGGCAGGACTAGTGACAAGGCAGGACTAGTGACAAGGCAGGACTAGTGACAAGGCAAGACTAATGACAAGGCAAGACTAATGACAAGGCAAGACGAGTGACAAGGCAGGACTAGTGACAAGGCAGGACTAGTATCAAGGCAAGACTAGTGACAAGGCAAGACTAGTGACAAGGCAAGACTAGTGACAAGGCAAGACTAGTGACAAGGCAAGACCAGTGACAAGGCAAGACCAGTGACACGGCAAGACCAGTGACAAGGCAAGACTAGTGACATGGCAGGACTACTAACAAGGCAAGACTAGTGACGCGGCAAGATTAATGCCAAGGCAAGACTAGATACAAGGCAAGGCTAGTGACATGGCAGGACTTTTGACGAGGCAAGACTAGTTACAAGGCAAGGCTAGCGACATGGCAGGACTACTGACAAGGCAAGGCTAGTGACATGGCAGGACTACTAACAAGGCAAGACTAGTGACATGGCAAGAATAGTGACAATGCAATAGTAGCGACAAGGCAATAGTAGTGGCAATGCAAGACTACTGACAAGGCAATACTAGTGACAAGGCAAATTTAGTGACAAGGCAAGGCTAATGACAAGGTAAGGCTTGTGACAAGGTAAGACCAGTGACAAGGCAAGACTAGTGACAAGGTCAGACCAGTGACATGGCAAGACTAGTGACAAGGTAAGACCAGTGACAAGGCAAGGCTAGTGACAAGGCAAGGTTAGTGACAAGGCAAGGCTTGTGACAAGGTAACACTAGTGACAAGGCAAGAGTAATGACAAGGCAAGACTAGTGACAAGGCAAGGCTTGTGACAAGGTAAGACCAGTGACAAGGTAAGGCAAGTGACAAGGCAACACTAGTTACAAGGCAACACTAGTGACAAGGCAACACTAGTGACAAGGCAAAGCTTGTGACAAGGTAAGACCAGTGACAAGGTAAGGCAAGTGACAAGGCAAGACTAGTAACAAGGCAAGACTAGTGACAAGGCAAGACTAGTGACAAGGCGAGACTAGTAACAAGGTAAGACCAGTGACAAGGCAAGGCTAGTGACAAGGCAAGGTTAGTGACAAGGTAAGACTACTGACATGGCAGACTAGTGACATGGCAAGACTAGTAACGAGGCAAGACTAGTGATAAGGCAAGGCTAGTGACATGGCAGGACTACTGACAAGGTAAGACTAGTTATAAGGCAAGGCTAGTGACATGGCAGGACTACTGACAAGTTACGACTACTGACAAGGTAAGACTACTGACAAGGCAAAACTAGTGACAAGGTAAGACCAATGAAAAGGCAAGACTACTGACGAGGCAAGACTAGTGACGAGACAAGACTAGTGACAAGGCAAAAATAGTAACAAGACAAGGCTACTGACATGGCAATACTAGTGACAAAGTAGGAAAAAAGTGAAAGACCGACACTCAAGACTGTGCGACCAGAGGTCCTGTACCTTTCTCACGTCTTCGGCTTCCTCCATCTCCTTGTATGGGATCGGTAACTCTGTGCCATCTTCGATCAGCTCGCTAGCACTGGCCGAACTTTGACCTCTCCCAAGATATGATCTTTCACCTTGGATGATCTGGAGTGACGTGTCTCCATGCAAGAGCTGGTCGACCGTGCCCTCTGACCCATGGATCGAGTGTGAAGGACGCGAAGGAATAAGCTGAGCAAGATGATCCTGAGGAAGGAAGCACAGAGAAATCAACCCGCAAAAAGATGTTCAGCTTTGTTTGGAGGAATTCTAAATCAACACAGAACAACACTGCACAGCGTGCCCATTCACACGCAAACAAAGATGCCACTGGAGAATATTTTGTGTTTGCTACGTCAATGGTGACCTGGGTTCATCTAGATAGAGGTCTGTTTGTGGTGGAAGGTTTTGCTGGATCCAGTCCAAAGGTTACAAACGCAGTCCTGGGAGACACGTGTCCGTCTGGCAACGTAACGCTGACTTCGTCCTTGCTGGAGCAATGCAAAGGTTCTCTGTCGATTTCTAGTGTCGGAGGTCTTCCACGTTCCAGGACTGTGACCAAGGACTGCAAGCTGTGACCCCTTGCCATACACCCATCAAATCATGTTTGTACCCATGTAGTACAAGAGACGCTTATATCATGGATATTCACGGTCCTAGATTTTCTTATGAAGCCATGGAAACCAGAAATATCACTATCCACTACAACGCTGGACGACCGACTAACTGACAGGAAGAAAGATCAACTGACAGAAAGCGACAGCCAGTCACTCAATGAGACAGATAACGCACACGCACGCACGCACACACGCACACGCGCACATATAAACCACACACACAAACACGCGTACGGCACACACACACCACACACACGCATAAACACACACACACACACACACACACACACACACACACACACAGACACACACAGACACACACACACACACACACACACACACATGTAGATAACAGACCCACTGACGGACCAACAAGCACAAACACACACACACAAACAGACACACACAAAAAAAGACACACATACAGAGAGAGAAAGAAGACTTACCATACAAGGTAGGGGATTGAAGTAGTACACTTTGAGCTGAAAGACAAAAAAGGTTACATATACATCTTGTGCAGTGTTACAAACACATTTCGTGCAGTGTGATGTAGTTGAAGCAACGTTAAGAAGACGTTTGATGCCGTGTTACGAGGACATAATGATGCAGTGTTATAAAGACGTTTGATGCAGTCTTACAAAGACTGTTTGTGCCACGTTACAAAAATGTTTAATGTCGTGTTACGAGGACATCATGATGCAGCGTTATAAAGACATTTGATACAGTCTTACAAAGACTGTGCCACGTTACAAAAATGGTTAATGTCGTGTTACGAGGACATAATGATGCAGCGTTATAAATACGTTTGAATCAGTCTTACAAAGACTGTGCCAAGTTACAAAAATGTTTAATGTCGTGTTACGAGGACATCATGATGCAGCGTTATAAAGACATTTGATACAGTCTTACAAAGACTGTGCCACGTTACAAAAATGGTTAATGTCGTGTTACGAGGACATAATGATGCAGCGTTATAAATACGTTTGAATCAGTCTTACAAAGACTGTGCCACGTTACAAAAATGGTTAATGTCGTGTTACGAGGACAAAATGATGCAGCGTTATAAAGACATTTGATACAGTCTTACAAAGACTGTGCCACGTTACAAAAATGGTTAATGTCGTGTTACGAGGACATAATGATGCAGTGTTATAAAGACGTTTGAATCAGTCTTACAAAGACTGTGCCACGTTACAAAAATGTTAAATGTCGTGTTACGGGGACATAATGATGCAGCGTTATAAATACGTTTGATTCAGTCTTACAAGGACTGTGCCACGTTACAAAAATGTTTAATGCAGTGTAACGAGTACATAATGATGCAGTGTTATAAAGACGTTTGATTCAGTCTTACAAAGACTGTGCCACGTTACAAAAATGTTTGATACAGTGTACCGAGGACATAATGATGCTGTGCTGCAAAAAACATTTGATGCAGTCTTACAAGGACTGTTTATGCCAGGATACTGAAATGTTTGATGTAGTGTTACGAGGACATAATGATGCAGTGTTACAAAGACTTTTGACGCAGTTTTACAAAGACTTTTTGTGACGTGTTACACATTTGATGCAGTGTTGAAACGACATTTAAGGAGGAAAATGTATTTGTTTCAAGTGACATGGTAACCAAACAAAATTGGGTAGGTAGATAGGACAATATTTTTAAGTTCCAAAAAAGGCTGCCGTGTCGTAGAAATGTAAAAAGGACGTTTTGTATTCATCATTGCCACATCCTACCCCCGATGTTTCATACACTAAGAAAACTACTTTTCGTACATATAAATTGTAACTCAAGTTATTATCGATTCTAGTGAAAGATTTACATGTTAGGCGTACGCTGTTTGTGTATTTTCCTCCAGAAGCTAAAAAAAGGTATGGTCGGTGGCATGAGTTAGGGTCGGTTAAATGACCGGAAACAAAAAACTTTCTATTTGCCTTAACGCAGTATTACAAAGACATCTGATGCAGTGTTACAAAAACATTTGACAGTGTTATAAATACATGCACTGTTACAAAGACATGTAAACGAATGTTAAAAAGACATATAATGCAATGTTACAGAGACACGTAATGCAATATTAAAAGGACATATGATGCAATGTTACAAAGACATGCAATGCAATGCTACACATACATATAAAGCAACGATACACAGATATTCAAAGCGATATTAAATTACAAAAACATGTAAATCTATGTTAGAAAGACATGTGCTACAATGTTACAAGGACATTCAAAGCAATGAAACAAAGACATGCAAAGTAATGTTGCAAAAACATATGATGCAATGTTAAAAAGACATGCTATGCAGTGTTACAAAGACATATAAAGCTAAGTTACAAAGACATGTGAGGTAATGTTACAAAGACATGTTATGAAGTGTTACAAAGACATGTGATAAGATGATACAATAACATGTAATGCAATGTTACAGAGGCATGTGATGCAGTGTTAAAAAGACACATATAGCAATGTTACAAAGACACACAATGCAGTGTTACAAAGACATTAAAACCAATGTTACAGAGACATGTAATGCAGTGTTACAAAGACATGTTAAAAAATTTCAAAAACATGTAATGCAGTGTTACAAAGACATGTGATGATGTGTTATAAAAACATGTAAAGCAATGTTACAAAGACATGGAAAACAATGTTTCAAAGACATGTAATGCAATGTTACAAAGACATGTGATGCAATGTTACAAAGACAAGTAAAGCAATGTTACAAAGATATGTGTAGTGTTACAAAGACATGTAAAGTAGTGTTACAAAGACGAATGATACAATGTTATAAAGACTTGAAAAGCAGTGTTACAAAGACATGTAATGACATGTTACAAAGACGTTTAATGTCATGTTATGAAGACATGTGATGCAATGTTACAAATACATGTGATCCAATGTTATGAGGGCAAATGCTACAATGTCACAAAGATGTAGTGCAATGTTACAAAGACATGTGATACACTATTACAAAGACATGTAAAGCAATGTTACAAAGACATCAATGCAATGCTACAATATATGTGGATGAATATTACTAAGACATGTGATGCAATGTTACAAAACATTGTATGCAATGTTACAAAGACATGTAATATTATTTATAAAAGGCATGTAAAGCAATGTCACAAAGTTATCTGATGCAGTGTTATAAAGACATGTGATGCGGTGCAACAAAGACATGTAAAGGACATGTAAAGCAATGTTACAAAGACATGTGATGCAATGTTATAAACACATTTCATGCAACGTTTGAAAGTTATTGAATGCGCAGCGGCAAAGACATTTGATGCAGTTTTACCTGGATAGCAAATCTTCGGCAGATGCCCAGACTAGTGACAAGGCCCGCTATCAGCTGATGGCGGAAGTAGATCCTGTTGACCTCTGTCATAGACTTCCTCGCGAGCCTTCTCTTCTGCAGTTGAAAGCAAAAAAGTTTCACTGCATTGTGGTGGAGGAGGAACATGAATGTTTCCATTTCCTAAAGGTGATTTAGAGTTCTCATGCAAACATTCGGATTGACTCGACTTATCTGTAAGTCAAAAAAGTCAGATTGTCTTACTCCTCTCTTCCGCTCTCTCCACTGGTTGCCCATTAGTGCTAGAGTCCAATACAAGATTGCCTGTCTTTGCTACCATTACTTCGCTGAATCCCTTCCTCAATATCTCTCTAAACCCATGTGCACCTACACACCCGCTAGACAGCTACGCTCTTCCGCAGACACAAGAATCCTCAGGTTCCCGGAGGACCCTCCAGTTAAAACAAAATTTGGTGAACGCTCTTTCTTTTATCAGGCTCCCTCTATCTGGAATTATCTCCCTGCCTCAGTCTGTCACTCTACGTCTCCCTCAACCTTTCGCTCTGCTCTCAAAACTCACCTCTTCTTGAAATCTTTCCCTGATCCTGTCTAAGTTTTTTCATCTTCCTCCCCTCACTGTTCTCTTTGTACTAGCTTGCCTAAGCCCCCTACCACCCTTCTGTCTCTCCTCCCCCTCTCCCCAGTTTCATGGTTAAGCGGTAACGCTGTACATCAGTTTGTCGAATGCCTGAAGTGAATGTCTGACTCCTATGTTATTAAGTTTATTAATTTACCTTTGAGGTGATTGACTGTTATTGTATATTGTAATGTTTGTGTATGTATGCGCTTTGAGCATGTCTTAACTCATGGTAATTCGATATATAAATCAACACAATATTATTATTATTTATTAATGTGTTCATTCAAACCAACGATTTTTACATGAACATTTTATTCACTCATCTACCTCTATTAAGTGTTAGATCTCTCTCTCTCTCTCTCTCTCTCTCTCTCTCTCTCTCTCTCTCTCTCTCTCTCTCTTTCTCTCTGTCTCTCCCTCCCTCCCTCTCTCTCTTCTCTCTCTCATTTTCTCTCTCTCCACTCTCTCTCTCTCTCTCTCTCTCTCTCTCTCTCTCTCTCTCTCTCTCTCTCTCTCTCTCTCTCTCTCTCCTCTTTCTTCCTTGTGTACGCCCGCTTTTTGTCTCCGGATCCTAGCTGTGTGCATGCCGTTCCTCTCTCTCCCCTCTTACGACATATGTCCCCCTTCCTGTCGTACTTAGCTGGTGCCGGCCACGTTGTTTTAGCATCTCTCCCACTTCCTGTTTCCCGTTTGTCCCTGGTCTGAGCCTCCAAGCTCACCTGTTCCACACCTTGTTTCGCCAGCTTTGCCCATTTAATGAAACGTGGGAGTTGTTCTACCGAAACCCAACCCTTCCTGTCTTTGTTTCAGTTTTCCGGAAGTGGACTTTTCCGTGTTGACTCTGTAGCACGTGTTTTTGCCTGCCGCGCCTGTGCTTTGCTCTAACAGAGCTTGAATGCATGTTTCCAGGCAGACTCCTGCCACGCCGTCTCCATACCACCACCCCACCTTCAGGTCGAGGGAGAGCATGTTCATGTAGTCTAGCCCTGTGTCTCCGAGACTAGTAGAAGCAGAATACAATTTGGAACCATGAAATACGCATTTTCCCTGCTTGTAGTAGAGAGAGGTCGAGCCTCTCTATGCTCCACCCTGTGTGCCCTGCCACCCGAGATACGTGCTACCATGGCCCTACATCAACCCTAGGGTTCACCAGCAGTTCCTTGCTTTCTCCAACACACTTCTTCATACATATGTCTAAAACGTATCTATTGTCTATCTATCCATCCATCCATCCATCCATCCATCCATCCATCCATCCATCCATCCATCCATCCATCCATCCATCCATCCATCCATCCATCCATCCATCTATCCATCAATTTATCCATACATTCATCCTCACGGTTAGCCCGGCCGCTCACCCACCCGCCAGCTAGTGAACCCCGCTGTAATCACTACACCACCACCACCGCCACCACAATCATTACTATCACCATAACAGTCGTCTTTGTCTTCCACATCATCATCATTTTCTTCTTCTTCTTCTTCTTCTTCTTCTTCTTCTTCTTCTTCTTCTTCTTCTTCTTCTTCTTCTTCTTCTTCTTCTTCTTCTTCTTCTTCTTCTTCTTCAAACATCCTCATCCTCCTCCTCCTCCTCATCATCATCATCATCATCATCATCATCATCATCATCATCATCATCATCATCATCAACAACAACAACAACAACAACAACAACAACAACAACAACAACAAGAAGTCTTCATTGTTTTGTCAACGTCATTGCTGACGTAATCACAGTCATTTTAGTTTCGTCAACGTCAACTTCGAAGTTGACTGTGTCATTATCGTTGTCGTCGTCAAAGTGACATAAGCGAGGAACACTTACACGAGATCTGATCACCAAGCAGGGGAGAACGATGACGAGCGTCAGAGCCACGCAGCCAAATATGAACCCAGTCCTTGGGCAACAGCATTTGGATTTTTTTCATTGGACATAGTAAAAAACATCCCGCTCCAAAATAACCCCACCCCAATCAGGGGAAGAAGGCAAATGGCGAGAGCAGACTGAGGAAGGCAGTGGTCGCACATCCCGCTGCACGCTATGGAGGAAGCCTTCGTTAACTTTGCCACGATTTCTCTGTGTTCCCCCACAGTCATCTGCAAGATGGGACACAACTATCATCAGAAATGGCGTCACAATGATCGTGACGGGCACAGTAATCTTCGTCGTCGTCGTCGTCGTCGTGGGTGTCATCGTCGGAGTTATCACTGTAATCATCATCAACTTTGTCATAGTGATTATCGCCATCATGATCATTCACATGACGATGAATAGGAGGAGGCCAGAACAAAGGAGAAAAAAGGAAAGCTGAGGCGAGTGGGCAAAAGAGGGAATAAGTGAAAAGGGAGAAAAAGACAGGAAGGAGAGAGGAAGAGAGGGATGGATGGAGAGGGGTGACGTATTCGTACTGACATTGAGGCCTCGGTTCGTGAGGACTTCCGGTACGTATGGACTCAAGATTGTCTCCCCTCGCAAACACGTCCACTTGCTGGTGACGTCACACAGGTAGTCCAGGTTGTAGAAATCTGGTCACAGACAGCGAAAATATGAGATAATACGTCGATAACGACGACAAAGTTGATGCCAAATAAAAATGTCAACGATACAGGAAATGGCGACGAGGGTGGTGATAGGTGGCTAGAATGATGACAACTTCGACCGTGGCGGTGTCCACGATGACAATTGACGATGACGACAATATAGACTACGACGACGATGTTCCTGTTGATGATAGAGATTATGATGAAGACGAAGACAACTACGACGCTGATAATGCTGAGTAGTTCTGATGACGAATAATGTTAATGTTAATGAATAATGAATGAATGAACGAACGAACGAATGAATGAATGAATGAACGAATGAATGAATGAATGTATGTATGAATAGATGAATGGATTAATGAATTGTTATGGACTATCAGTCTTTGAAGGCTAAGTGAGATCAGTGATCACGAAAACTAGAGCTGTTTAGGGCAAGAGTTAATCACTATTTTCCTAGTTTTTTGCGTTTTAGAAATTGCTTAGGCAGAGGAGGCGGGTCAATTCTGACCCCTAACCCACAGGGGAAAATTTTGATGATGATGAATTTTGATAATAAATATGACGACGACGCAGGCGACGCCAGCGACCGGTGGGCGGCGGCGGTGGCGATGATGACGATGACGATGATGGTGATGGTAGTGGTGATGATGTTGTTGTTGTTGATGATGATGATGATGATGATGATGATGATGATGATGATGATGATGATGATGATGATGATGATGATGGCAACGATGATGGCGACGATGACGATGGCGATGATGATGATGGTGATGGTAGTGGTGGTGATGATGATGATGATGATGATGATGATGATGATGATGATGATGATGATGATGATGATGATGATGATGATGATGATGATGATGATGATGATGATGATGATGATGATGACGATGACGATGACGACGACGACGATGTTGATGATGGCGATGATGATGATGATGATGATGATGATGATGATGATGATGATGATGATGATTGTCGCGTGATTGCAACAATGTGTGATTAGATGGGTGAGTGCTAAAATTAAATAGGTTACTGGGGGCCTTTGACCGGGGAGGGTCTCTTAGAGAGGGGATTGGGGGCGCTCGTCTTCATTCGAAAGTGAAGTAGTTGATTGGGTGATGACACGTGGAGATCGTGATTTACCCAGAGAGCTTTGTGGGACGGCGTCACGCCACTCTTCGCGCCACTCGTTGGCGTGGGTTTTGAATGCATTCTTTCTTCGTGCTGAGAGGCGAACAGACGTGGATGCGGAGGGGCTCGTCGGTGCGCTGAGAGCGCGAGCATGGGATCCGTAGTCTGCCAAGTTGGTCGCGAGGCCTAACTCTGTGGTTCCAGGGGTGAACCGTTGGACAGCCCAGGGGGGCTGGGGAAGGTCTTCACAGCCTGAGACGTGTGGTGGGTGTTAGTATGTGAGTGGGCGAATTCGTGCGAGAGAGAAAGAGAGAGAGAGAGAGAGAGAGAGAGAGAGAGAGAGAGAGAGAGAGAGAGAGAGAGAGAGATGCTCGCGCATCTGTCGACATTGTAATATTGGCTTGATACGTGTAGCCGTAAATGGGGTCGGGGAAATTCATTAATTGCAATCCTTGTAAGGGAAAAGTTGAGCTCTAGCGTCTCGGTGACGGAGCGAGAGGAATGGTGATTTTCCTGTACTTCATGGGTTTTTGGATGGTCTATTTTAAGTCTCCTGTGAGAGGCGTTTATCTTTCGCTGAGGGTGCGTTCTGGTTGTGAACGGGAATGGGGAGAAGGGTCGAGGTGTGAGAGAACTTGTCAATGGGAAAAGACAGGTGGTGATTGGTTGACTCTTTTTATTTGCAGGCTACTTCTATACCACATACCTACCTACCGCTACTTCTACTTCGTATTGTTACTACTTGCGTTGAGCGACTATCAACGTACTTATAGGTACCGGCTATAGCGTTGCTGCTATACCCCTTGACCTTCCACTGGGGGATTGCCTACTCCTCTTGGGTGCACATTGCTCTCGTCTGTCTCCGCGGAGGGAGACTAGACTCCATCACCGCCGGTATCGGAAGACGGTGGAAGCGACGAGTGGAGACGCAGGAATGCGGAGGCGAACCTACGGCAAAGATTAAAGGTTACACAAAGATAGTTCATTAGCTCATTGTTGTGAGGATCGAGACACGTTGCGCCCCAAGCAGCAAGAACTATGGGGAAGTAATCACAACGCTTAGAGACATGTAAAAGTGCTTGTTTGTCGACGCGTTTCTGATGCGTTCCGATCATGTTTGTGAATACATTTACGGTGTAATGTGTAATAAAATGATTTGCTGCAATAATGGGGGTGTTTTGGCTTTGTTTTTTGTAGCAGGCGTTGTGAAATCGAAATATTTGGTTCATCGAAATGTGAGCCTATAGTCCGTTTCAACATTGCTCTGTCAGTGGAGACAAGATTATTCGTCTGCTAGCCACCTAGGTACATACGGTGAGGTTTGTTTACTTATCTTCTGTGGGTTTTGTGCAGAAAGTATACGTTAAAACAGTCTAATATGACTATTTTCGATTAGTTTTTAATCTAATTAATATTTTTGCATGCTTTAACGCGGCCGGATCTTTGGCATAACTCCCCGGGCGTGCGAAGTCAGTAGCGCCTGCACTGACAGAGCAATGTTTAAACGGACTATAGGCTCACGCACATGCGCAGAAGCATCCATTTCAACGAACCAAATATTTCGATTTCACAACGCCTGCTACAAAAAACAAAGCCAAAACACCACCATTATTGCAGCAAATCATTTTATTACACCGTAAATGTATTCACAAACATGATCGGAACGCATCAGAAACGCGTCGACAAACAAGCAGGTTTACATGTCTCTAAGCGGTGTGATTACTTCCCCATAGTTCTTGCCGCTTGGTGCGCTGCGTTTCCAAGCGTCTTGTAACTTTATATAGCAAAAGCTCCGCATGAGCTATCTTTGTGTAACCTATAACCTTTGCCTACAGGCTACCTACTACCTCTACGGGAGCGGTGCCGCGCTGCACGGGCCGCGCAGCCATCGCCGTGGGAGGGAGCGGAACGTGGGCGCGACTGTCCACGTGGTCTACGTCAGAGCGACGGAGACGGGACGACGCTGTCGTCGGGGCGTACGGTGGTCAGCGAGTGGACCCTACGCTGTCTTGTGCTTGCAGTGGATTCTGCAGGGTGACGTTGGATTACGTGCTTTTCTTGGAGTTCAGCCAGGAGACGGACTTCCTGTCTGGTTCGAGGGTGAGAGGACTGTGGTTTCACCGAGTTTGCGGTAAGGTGAATGTGTCTTTTCTCGCCTGTTGGTCAGAGTTCTGATAGTTGGTTGCTGTCGTAGTATAGCGCAGTGAATCTTACGAGACATTGTTTTGACGGTTGTTTGCCTTCGTCTCGAGAGCCTTTCGGGGCGGAAGTCGTGTCGTTTGATCCTCGCCGGAGTTGTGCTGTTGATTGACGTGTGGCGTCAGAGGAGACGCGCGGCGGTGAAGTTTCTTTGATCCTCTGAGGAGGAAGAACGTTGTCGGTAACTGTTTCATCTGCTCATGAGAGAGCCTGCTTTGCTTGAAAGCTGCCGCCTCTTCTCCTGTTTGAAGCATCGGGTCTATTAAGGGAAATTGTGGGTGTGGGGGTGTTTTGACTGTGAGTGGATTTTCTTGTCATTCTTCCTGAAGAGTGGCGAATTTGCTAGACTGTCATTCTTTGCTCTTTCTTGTGTTTTGGGGTTTTCTTCCTTGCTGTTTTACAGAGGGTTGGGCTTTGCTTTGTTGTTTGTGCTGGTGATTAAACTTGTTGTTTGATCCTTTATCTGCCCCAGTGTCTTTATTTGATTGTTGTTTAGCTGTTTATTTATTTGGTGTTTCCAGAGATGTGGTAATAAGGTTTTGCTTGAAAACCTAAAGTTTATACTACCATTTAAATAAGTGTAACAACATCATACAAACATAAACATTAAAGTTTTTTTATTTTTTTAACTGTAGTGTAGTTTTAAAAAACAACAACGCGACAATGGCGAGCCTAGTCCAGGATTCTTAGCTTTTTCATAATTTTTAGAAATTACTTCAATTTATGTCTGATTACCACATTCCTGGAACACTGGGGCATTTGTGCATTAAATTTGTGCATTTTCATGTGACATTCTTGACTTGCTTTCTGAGTTGAATTGTACTCCTTTTGCCTATCACACAGTACGACTTAGCTGAGTGCTATTGTTGTATCACGTTTCATATTTTGAATTGATTTCCGTTTATGGAACTTCATTCCGGGCGCGCTACTAGGCGTCCAATGCGGAGTCCAGGGGGGACAGGATCGCGCGCTGGAAGGGTTTAGCAACCGAGCTGGGGGTAGAAGCTTCTGCTATTCCCGAGTTTGTGGCTGAACGTCTGGCAAGAGAGGATGTTGAGCTAGCACAACTGGAGCTTGAGAAAGTGAAGCCTGACAGGGAGAGAGAAAAGCGTGAGGAAGAGCGAAAGAGAAAGCTTGAGAGGGAGCAAGAGAAACTTGCGAGAAAGCAATGGGAGCTTGAGGAGAAACGGAAGAGAGAGCAGTGGGAGTGGGAAGAGAGGCAGAAGAGGGAGCAAGAGAGACTTGATAGAGAGAGAGAGAGGAGATTGAGGAGAAACGGAAGAGGGAGCAAGATTATTTTTGACTGTAGTGTTATAAAGAACGCGACAATGATGATGAATGTGATGGTGATGGTGATGGCAATGCTGATGGTGATTGTAATGGTGATGGTGATTGTAATGGTGGTGGTGATAGTGGTGGTGGTTGTGGTAGTGGTGGTGGTGGTGTTGCTGGTTTTGCTGGTGGTGGTTGTGGTGGTGGTTGTGGTGGTGGTTGTGGTGGTGGTGGTGGTGGTGGTGGTGGTGGTGGTGGTGGTGGTGGTGGTGGTGGTGGTGGTGGTGTTGGTAGTGGTGGTAGTGGTGGTGGTGGTGGTGGTGGTGGTGGTTGTGGTGGTGGTGGTGGTGTTGCTGGTGTTGCTGGTTGTGGTGGTGGTGGTGGTGGTGGTTGTGCTGATGATGATGACGATGACGATGATAACGACGACGACGACGACGACGGCGAAGATTATGATGATGATGATGATGATGTTGATGATGATGATGATGATGATGATGATGATGATGATGATGATGATGATGATGATGATGTTTGATGATGATGATGTTTGATGATGATGATGTTTGATGATGATGATGTTTGATGATGATGATGTTTGATGATGATGATGCTGATGGTGATAAATAATTTTGATGATGTGATGATGACGATACAAGGACTATAAATTCGATGACGACATTATATTAATGTTAGTCAGAAAAAATACACTTTTTGTTTCAAAAAGAACTACACGCATTGAAAATATATGTTCAAAGCAACATCATGAAAAGCTAATTAAAAAAACCGCCACTTACTCGGGTTGAAGAAGAACTCCGTTCTTCCAAAAGGTAGCGGTCGGTCATGCACAGAGTCATCTGGAATGCAACAAGCAGAGGAAAGGAGAGCTGGAAACATATTCACTGCAAGGAAACGTTACACGTTTTATGATAGGATCAATTTGACTTATTTACGTTCCTGCGTTTGAGGGATGAGAGAAAGTAACAGAGTATCACGTAACTTTTGTCAGAAGTGGAAAAGCCACAAAGTCTCGCATAACTGTCGTGGGTGAAAGCGAAGGAACTTAGTGTCACATAACGTTTGTGGGTGGGTTAAAAATAACTTAGTGTCACATAACTTTTGTGGGTGGGAGAAAAGTAACTTAGTGTCGCATAACTTTCGTGTTTGGGTGAGAAGTAACTTTGTGTCACATAACTTTTGTGGGTGGGAGAGAAGTAACTTTGTGTCACACAACTTTTGTGGGTGGGAGAAAAGTAAGTGTCACATAACGTTCATGGGTGGGAGAAAAGTAACTTAGTGTCATATAACTTTCGTGTTTGGATGAAAAGTAACTTAGTGTCACATAACTTTTGTGGGTGGGAGAAAAGTAACTTAGTGTCACATAACTTTTGTGGGTGGGAGAAAAGTAACTCAGTGTCACATAACTTTTGTGGGTGGGAGAAAAGTAACTTAGTGTCACATAACTTTTGTGGGTGGGAGAAAAGTAACTTAGTGTCACATAACTTTTGTGGGTGGGAGAAAAGTAACTCAGTGTCACATAACGTTTGTGGGTGGTAGAAAAGTAAGTGTCACATAACGTTCATGGGTGGGAGAAAAGTAACTTAGTGTCACATAACTTTTGTGGGTGGGAGAAAAGTAACTTAGTGTCACATAACTTTTGTGGGTGGGAGAAAAGTAACTTAGTGTCACATAACGTTTGTGGGTGGGAGAAAAGTAACTTAGTGTCACATAACGTTTGTGGGTGGGAGAAAAGTAACTTAGTGTCACATAACGTTTGTGGGTGGGAGAAAAGTAACTTAGTGTCACATAACTTTTGTGGGTGGGAGAAAAAAAACTGAGTGTCACATAACGCTTTGAATGGGAAACACACGTAGACAGTTTGAAACATTCCTGCCAGTATTGTAGGTACATGTATTGCAATGAAATTCGCGTTTTGCAATCCAAGCATATCGGGAATGTTTTTGGACGTATGAAGCGAAGAATGATGCTCAAAATATTTTTATGGACTGCAGGTAAAGGTAAAGGTATGGTTTTGCATAGCGACCTTTCACCTTTGTCTGTGTCTCAAACTGCTTTAAGGTTTACCTCCTGATCACTGGGTGCCTTGATTAATCTTTCACTGGCAATGACAAACAGACAAGACGCGCACAGCCGAATACCAGCACCAAGTCCACTTCCGGAGGAGTATTCGACCCCATGCTGGCTCACGGCGGCACACGGGGGTTCATGGCCTGGTTTTACTCCCGGGGTGGGTGGGGGAGAAGCAATGCGTGTTAAGCACTTTACCCAAAGATGCATCCCTGGGATTCTCAAAGCTAGCAGCGAGCGACAGTGGGCGAGAGCTGTAACCTCTGGCGTAGAGCCCTGTGTCACAGTGGTAGGAGCTGTAACTACTGGCTTAGAGTTCCGTGTCACGGTGGCAGGCGCTGTACCTACTGGTTTAAAACCCCATGTCACGGTGGCAAGAGCTGACACCTCTGGCTTAGAGCCCTTGTCATGGTGGCAGGAGCTGTACCTATTGGTTTAAAACCTCATGTCACGGCGGCAAGAGCTGACACCTCTGGCTTAGAGCACATGTCACGGTGGCAGGAGCTGTAACCTCTGGCTTAGAGCCCTTGTCACGGTGGCAGGAGCTGTAACCTCTGGCTTAGAGCCCCGTGTCACGGTGGCAGGAGCTGTAAAGTCTGGCTTAGAGCCCTTGTCACGGTGGCAGGAGCTGTAACCACAGACAGATAGAAAAAGAGCGAGTCCTTTCCCTGTGACGGCACGCTACCTTGGTCAAAGATGGCTGCGATGAACCTGTCCAGGAAGGCCGGGACGGTGGCGTCAATGTAGGTCAGAGGTCGTAAGGCTCCGGGCAGCTGGCACTGCTGTAGCAGGACGGGCACCAGCAGGCGGCGTCTCTGCTCCACACTCAGGTGCATCACCACCTGGGCAGTTAGAAGCATTGATGTTTGATACTATTTGTTTTGTGAAACTGCGTGGACAAATTTTACTTCTAGTTCTACGTGTATATAATCTTCCTGTTTTCACCTGTGTTTAATATAATGTTCATGTTTATCGTTTTTTAAATATGTATTACTTGTGCCGTGGTTTTACCAAATATCTATCTATTGTATGTACAAGAGTGCCAAGCATATACCGTACCTCCGCTTCGTAGCTGCACCACTCGCTCTCCAGGAAGGCCGGGGACACGACCAGGGCGGTCTTCATGGAACTCTCGATGTGCAGGTTGATGTTCTCGATGATCCTCGCCCCGGGCTTGAAGTCCCGCTCGTGGTAGCAGCACCTGAGTCCGTGTTCCCTCTCCAGGACGTCCACCATGCGCCGTACCCAGGCCGCGTCCCTCCAGCAGTAGGAGAAGAAGACGTGGAAGGACTTGCCCGGGGGGAGGGGCTGGGGGTTGGGGTGAGGGGGGTAGGCTGCCAGACGCGCAGCCTCCAGCTCGTCTTGCCAGGAAGTGCTGCAGCCACTGGCCTCCTCTGCTGGCCACAGGCTGACGGAGGTCTCGTCCCGGTGCTGGGTCTGTCTGTCCTCTGCTGGAGCTTCCTGTCTGCGCTCTGGTACAGCTGCCTGCAGCAAGAAGAAGTCCAAGGTCTGCTGCCAACTCATCCATGCCAAAATAAAATAATCTTTTCAGAGGTTAAAATGAAACGCTCAACGAAATGGTGTATTATTCGTGAGTGTGATGAAGCATGGATGAAAACCTTTGGCGTCAGATTAAAATATTCAGCACAGCAATATAAGTTTGAAACGACAAAACCTCTCTCTCTCTCTCTCTCTCTCTCTCTCTCTCTCTCTCTCTCTCTCTCTCTCTCTCTCTCTCTCTCTCTCTCTCTCTCTCTCCGTCCGTCCGTCCGTCCGTCTGTCTGTCTGTCTGTTTCTCTCTCTCTCCCTCTCTCTCTCTCACTCTCTCTCTCTCTCTCTCTCTCTCTCTCTCTCTCTCTCTCTCTCTCTCTCTCTCTCTCTCTCTCTCATTTTTACAAGAAATATAAAACTTTTCTTAAAGTTTAGGGTCGGCCACAAAAATGTGGGGTCGGTCGAGTTACCTTAACAACACTTGGTTGTTTGTTTTGTTGTTGTTGTTGTTGTTGTTGTTGTTTGGGGGGGGGGGGCTTATAAACTTATAAATGTAGAAAAATATCCATTATTAGTATTATCGATTATATTATTTTTGTAATTGAACATTTATGGACAGATCTTTTTTCCTCATAAACCACTGGCAGGTCGATCAGTCATCGAGTCATTTACAGAGTAAACACTGTGATCCCACACCGACTGGGTGGATAGTTCATCCTCGCCACGTCAGGCAAACGAAACTGTCTATTCAGTCTAGAACTAGCCGATCCTTATTGGACGCCATCAGAGCTTCACATCTTTCATAAATCACACTTGCACTGAGCACGTGAGCTAGGTGCGGTGTCGGGACACTCCCTTTAGTGTTTTCTTTTGGGCTTTGTGCACAACCTATATATGTACATATAAACAATTATCTGCTATCAATATTCTCGAAGATTTTTTGTTGTCATCATACTTTTTTGCTGCTTTAACACCATAATTTATCGGTACTCGACCGATCTTTATTCCTCCAAAAGTATGGACACATACCTCTTCTGCAATTTAACCGTTCAGTGCCTTCCCTTCCAAACCTACAAATATGGCGCTGCTACTAATTTTAGCTTGACCCACCGTTGAACCCGTCATCGACCCTCTGGACACTCAAAGGAAACCAGTGCCGCGTTTTGACTGTGAGCACCACAGCATTTGCCCACCATACATGTAAAGTAAAGGCAAAGATCAGCGAAGAAAACAGAATTATAGCATTTTTTCGATTGCTTGTAATGATTCACTTCATGGGTTTAAGGAAAACTACACCACGCTTATTGTTTTCAATCACATGCAAGATGTCTTCCAACTTCTCCATTACTGACCTAGAACTGCATGTGGGAAGCACTTGCTCATTGGCTGAGAGAACAACTCGAGTTGACGCCAGCAATCCATGTGATAAACACTAAATATTATATTATTATAATAATTTTATTATA
>JAWQFJ010009598.1:17500-20000 GCA_034096865.1 Theodoxus fluviatilis | reverse complement strand
GGTCAAATTTTGATTCAATGTTCCAAAATTTCAAAATGTTGTTAAAAGTTCGCTCACCGCTTGTGGCACAATCTTAGGCAGACTCTCTTCCATCATGGTGTTCCAGTACACGGACAGAATCCAGTTGTACGGCGATATATACAGAGCTCAAACACACACAGCCTGCTTCAATGGCGTCTTCAGAGGCCGAGAGAGAGAGAGAGAGAGAGAGAGAGAGAGAGAGAGAGAGAGAGAGAGAGAAAGAGAGAGAGAGAGAAAGAGAGAGAGAGAGAGAGAGAGAATTCCTGTATGACATGCACGTTGAAGTGACTCAGCAGTCCGAAGCACGACTTACACAAAGAAAGTCATTGCGAGAATAGGAATAAAGACGTGATTTAATTAGGCGTAGTACCCGACGAGAAAGAAGACCAAAGTAGACTTAGCATGTGTTGTGTAGGAACTGGCCGAAGGGGAGTTGATGATGAACATTACCGCTGAGATTTTCCGCGAAAGTGATTGCACATCAGTGCGCAGAGTCAGTCTCCTTCTTCGATCTATACATCAGACTTCGATGACCACGATCACCGAAATCTGCTTCGATCTTCGGACACTTGGCAAACTCTCAACGTCATTGACGCAAAATCGAGCTTCGGCGTAGTAGGCCGAAACTTCGCCCTGTTAGAACACACCTTAATGTGGCAAGTAGTGTAGCTTACACTGCAGCTCTTCTGCTCCTGTACTTCTGCTGCACTGAGGTCTGCTCAACCAGTTTGTACGGAAGGATTCTTCCCATGGTTTGAGGGTAAGAATAGGCCCAATGCATCTCATCACGCGGTTCGTAGAAGACAAGTCATTTGGAAAGTTCGACACAATTCGGCGCTGTGAAATACCCATCACTCCATCTCGTCCAGCATTCCTAACATTCCTTCTTCACCATCTGATGCCCTTATATTTATAAATTTCGCATACCTTTCACACACATGCCGTTCCTGTTTATCTTTCTCACTCTCTCTCTCTCAACAACTTATATCTCCTTCTCTTTCGTTCTTTTTTCGGCTAGAAGGAGATAAACCCCCAACCCCCGACCCCCACCCCACCCCTTCCCATTCACCCCCGACGTTACTACACTCAGTAGACTTCCTCGTTTGCTGTTTTCACTATTATTATTATTATTATTATTATTATTATTATTATTATTATTATTATTATTATTATTATTATTATTATTATAATTACTGTTCTCAACTGTTTGTTTGAACTGATGATTAATGACGATGATTGATGATGATGAAGGATAATGATGATCGATGTTGATTAATGAAAACTGCAATGTGTACCTTACCTTTTTTTTTTGCTCCTCTGTTTCTCTTGTTTTGTAAATAAACTTTTTTTTAAATGACATCTTTAAAAAAAGTCATTTGGGAAGTTGCGACTCTTATGCGAAACAGCTCTCTCAATTTTCTTGATCAACACACTCAAATAAACCTATAATGGCTGACTGGCCGTAACACTCCAGTCAGTCAGTCAGTCAGTCAGTCAGTCAGCCAGCCAGCCAGCCAGCCAGCCAGCCAGCCGTCCGTCCGTCCGTCCGTCCATCCATCCATCCATCCATCCATCTATCCATCCATCCATCCATCCATCCATCCATCTCTTCCTTTCTTCCTTCCTTCCTTCCTTCCTTCCTTCCTTCCTTCCTTTCTTCCTTCCTTCCTTCCTTCCTTTATTCATTCATCTTTCGAAGATCATCACTGCTGTAGTTTAGTAAGGTACTGTAGTTCATCATAATCAAGTATGGTATTAGAAGTAAAAGTGTGCTTTTTATATAGCGACGCACTACCCATGCCTGGACCTAAAACCGCTTTACACTTACCCCCTGGTTACTGGGTCACTTGGTCAGTCTTTCACTGGCACCTGGCGACAAACACAAAGAAAGACTGCTGGGACACACACACAGTCAGGCACCAGCACCAAATCCATTCCCTGGGGAGTATTCCAACCGTATGCTGGCTCTTGGCCGCGTGCAAGGGTTAATTGCACTGGTATACAATCACTGCCCTCTGAGATATTCGGTTGTACTCCTGGGTGGAAGAAGCAATGTGAGTTAATCATCTTGCTCAAGGATGCAACTCTAGAATCAGCGCAGCTTCGAACGCCAAACCTACTAGCCGCAAGCGACTGCAGGTTAAGCGCAATAAGTACCCGGCCACAGACCCCGAACATTATTGAATAAGTGCCAATTGTAACGCTGACATACAACATTAATGCGATATTGCCGTTGCTGTTGATGTTGTCATAGTTTTCGTCGTCGATGTTGTCGTTGTCTTCGTTGTCGTTCTATAAGCTAGATGATTGTAAGTCGCCAATTATTCTTTGTAAAATCCGGTTGTGCTGACATTGCAAATTTCCTATTATCGAAATTAAATTTCTTCCAATTCATCACATTGAAGTCTCCTTCGAGGGCAATAATTGAGTAATGAGTCTCACGACATTCCACGACCACGATTGTTGACGCCAGGGCAGG
>JAWQFJ010009598.1:7500-12500 GCA_034096865.1 Theodoxus fluviatilis | reverse complement strand
CTTCTTTCTGCTACTCGCTTTTCCCGCCCTTTTTCTGACCTTTCAATTCCAGACGATTGGATATGGACAGGCTCTTGCATGTTAATGATCTGGCCACTAACTCCTCAATAGTGCGTCTCCTGTGCCTGACGAGACCCTGTGTGCTTTTTCGTCAAAGTGACGTCATCGGTCTTTGTTGACGTCAACAGGACGTTGCCTGTCTTCTTTAGGGTTGTGCAGGGAATGCCGGTTGTTTACATGGCTTCTCAGTCAAGTTGGTGCGAAGTCGAAGTCACATGGCTTTAGTGGTCCGTTCTTTCATATTGCTCTACATGATGTTGAATCGTTCAAATGCTTGCAAGATATACGTGTCAGTGGAAACGTGTTTTATTACAAATCTTTTTCTGTTTACTCTGTGTGGGTGTGGGTGAAGAGGAATGGGCGGAAGAAGGGGCGGTGTGTGTGTGCGTGCGTGCGTGCGTGCGTGTGCGTGTGTGTGTGTGTGTGTGTGTGTGTGTGTGTAAAACAAACTTCAGTGATATCAGGATCAAAGACGTAATTATTGCATTGCATTACAGTGTATTGTATCTTAATGTATTGCGCTGTGGAGTGGCGTGGTATGGTGGATTGTATTGTCATGTATTGCATTTTATCAAACCCAAACAGAAGTAGTTTAATGCATTGTCGCTGCACAGGGACCTCGTGTGTAACGTACTGCATAAAAATCGAGTGTTATGTCACCGTTCTGAACTCGTAAGAAGAAACGAGACACAAATGTGACTCTTAATGAATAGCTTGTTGGTCATGCTTGCATCTGTCGTTCATTCCTCATTAAGTCGTGTGCTCACCTAGTGCAAAGTATCGTATATTTCGGACTATAATAAGGTAATTTTTCTCCAAAGTGCCCCCTGTGCCTTATATAATGGTAGCGCCTTATTTGTGGCTAACATACTTTTCCTCGAGACAGAAAGTCGTATTACATACCTCATGCTACTTGTAATATCTTATAAGGCACTTTAAAGATCACAAGCCACAAATTTACTAAGTCGTTTCCACAAGTGAATTAAAAAGATTTGTCTGTGTGAATTATATTGCTGCTATTGACAGTCCTTTCCCATTGGCTGAATGGGTAATTGTGCCAGTGAAACGCTGCACATTTAAAGCGCGTTCTAAATGATGAACACTTGAGAAGCCGTATGCAGGAGACAAAGTTTTTCTTGACGCAACGAATAAACATGCATCTTGGATACAGAGGCTGCTAAAACACACTTCTGTTTCTGTGTGCGACAGCTTCAAATGGTATACATGCAACCAGCACATTAAGTCCATACAAATTCAACAAAAGTAGTCACACATGTATTTTGTATCGTTAGTTTTAAATGTGCCTTGATTATTGTGTTATTAAATCGTTGCCATGACCACGTGACTTCGTACTTTAAAAACATTCGAACAAATAAAACACCTTTTTCTATTTGGGCGACACTCTTCTTTCAAAAGAACTCTAGAAAAGATAAAACTAAACACCCTTCTTAGTGTCTCTGATTAAGCATTTAAGACCACTTGCATCAATCAACACGCAAAGAACGATGAAATATTGACAGAAATAGTCGCGTCGTTGACAGATAGAAAGCTTGCTGAGCATGCAGGGGTTTATGAAGAGGCTGCAACGTCGTACTCTGTCAAGCGTGCATAGCATTCTGTCAGTCCGAGTTGTCACAGAAATCCGGAGCCACATACTTCTTGTCTAATGAAGTGTTCTGATGCAACACGATAGAAGCTCGGAGCAGTTGAAGCTTGAAGATGTTTTTCTCTGCAAAATCTTGGGTGCCTCCTCATGTGTTGTTGGATTTGATTGGTTTCGATATAGAGTCAGTGGTTTTTGTCATCTTCAATGACGCTATCTTGAAGGAAGGAGGAGGATGAGCGGAGAGTGATGGTAGATGGGTGGTATTTACATGCAATGCCGGTGACAACGCTGGCTGAGCATTGAAGGTTTCAGGAGTTAGGGAGTTTGAGTGGAAGATGGGTGTGTTTGCATGAGCGAAAAACTGGCAGAATGCTTGCTGTGCATTTAAAGTTCAATGAAGTAACAGCAACGTCGTACGCTGTTAATATTCTATCGCATTAT
This sequence comes from Theodoxus fluviatilis, assembly GCA_034096865.1. Taxonomy (NCBI): domain Eukaryota; kingdom Metazoa; phylum Mollusca; class Gastropoda; order Cycloneritida; family Neritidae; genus Theodoxus; species Theodoxus fluviatilis. The sequence continues at coordinate 10,393 of JAWQFJ010009598.1, read as the reverse complement.
GTAGGTCAGATTTGTCGCAGAAATCCAGAGCAACTTACTTTATGTCTCATGAAGCGTTCTGATGCAATAAGACGAAAGCTCGGAGCAGTTGAAGCTTGAAGATGTTTTTCTTTGCAAAAACGTTGGTGTCTCCTCATGTGTTGTTGGATTTAATTGGTTTCGATATAGACTGTCGTTTTTGTCATCTTCAATGACGTTGTCCTGAGGGAAGGAGGGAATGAACGGAGAGTGATGGTAGACGGGTAATGTTTACATGTTCATGCAATAACGGTGATAAAAGCTTGCTGAACATTGAAGGTTTCAGGAGTGAGGGAGATTAAGGGGTGGATGGACGTGTTTGCATGAACTTAAACAAAGAGCATTCAAGGGTCTAGGAAGAGGCAGCCATGTCGTACTCTGTCAAAAGTCTATGGCAGTCTGCCATCAGACTTGTCGCAGAAATCCTGTGCCACATACCATTTGTCTCATGAAGCATTTTGATGCTACAAGATGGAAACTCGGAGCTGAAGAAGCTTGAAACTGTTTCTCTCTGAAGAATCTCTGGTGCCTCCTCATGTCTTTTTGAATTTTAATTAGTTTTCATATAGACTCTGTCATTACTGTCTTCTTCATTGACTGTATACTGAGAGAAGGAGGGGGATGAAAAAAGTGATGGTAGACGGGTGGTATTTACATGTACATGCAATGGCGGTGACACAGCTTGCTGAGCATTGCAGGTTTCAGGAAGAAGCGGCCACGTTGCGCTCTGTCATGGGTGAAACACACTCTGCCAGTCAGACTTGTCTCAAGAATGCAGTGCCAAATACTCTTGGTCTCATGAAGTGTACTTATGTAATAGGACGGAAACTTGGAACTAAAGAAAATTGTTTTTTTTTCTCTGCAGAATCCTCGGTACTTCCTAGTGTCTTGTTGAATTTGACTGGTGTCGACATAAACTCTGCCGTTATTGTCATCTCCACTGTCGCTGTCGTATAAGTACATGGGTCGTGAGGGATGAAGGTGGATAAACGGAGATGAGGGTGTGGGTGTGGGTGTGGGTGGGAGATGGGGTGTTGACTCGAAATGACATTTACGAAGCTTGTTGAGCATTCAAGGTTTCAGGAAAAAGTAGCGAAGTTGCACTCTGTCAACGTGGCATGACATTCTGGCAGTCAGACTTGTCCCAGAAATCACGTGCCTCATACTCCTTGTCTTATGGACTGTTCTTATTGAAAAAGCTGGAAAATTGGAACTGCATAAGGCTGGAAATGCTTTCTTCCAGCAAAATCTTCGGTACTTCTTCGATTGTCATGTTAGATGTGGTTTGTCGTCGATATGGATTTTTGTCCGTATCGTCATCTCCTTCGTCGCTATTGTATTCGTAGATGAGTCGTGAGTGAGGAGTTGGGATGTACATGAGGTTAGAGTGGGGATGGTTGGGAGTGTTTGAATGAAAATCAAAGTTGAGGGAGAAGGGTGGGGGGGTGGGGGGTGGAGGAGGAGGAGGATGTTCGAAGTAGAAAAGAACAGGAAGGGAGAGGATTCCAAGGACAGCCTGAAATCCACGCAGACTACGTTTTAAACTACGAGGACATGGCAGAGGGGCAAGTCGATACGAGGAAACTACAGCACGAATCACTTGACTTATTCCCTTGAGTTCCTTGTGGAGCATAGGGCCTCAGCAACAGTTCTCGAGCGTACTCGGTTCTGGGCAACCTTCCTCAGCTCTCCCCATGACAGATTGCAGCTCTTTATCTCTTCCTCGCAGGATCGCCTCCAGGTGGTCTTGGGGCGACCAACTCGTCTCTTGCCCTGAGGATTCCACTGCAAGGTCTGCCTTGTGATGTCATGTGGAGGTTTTCGCAAGGTGTGTCCGATCCACCTCCACTTCCGCCTTGCGATCTGCTGTCCGATGGGATCTTGTTTTGCCTGCTTCCACAAGTCAGTGTTCTTGACTTTTTCTGTCCACCTAATCTTAAGGATGTTACGGAGGCATCTGTTTATGAAGAATTGGAGCTTGGTGGTCAGAATGTTGGTGAATCTCCAGGTCTCAGAGCCATAGAGGAGGACAGACTTCACGTTGCTGTTAAATATCCGGAGTTTTGTGTGGGTAGAGCATGAATCAGGAGAGGAAAAAAATCAATAGTGATTTCAGTCTACACGTTATGGAGCGAGCTCACGGAAAGTATATGTGGAAATATATTCAGAATGAATTCAGCCGACCGCATTCCTTGAATCTCACCATTCAGAAAAAGACTCAGGCTTTAAAAAAGTTGATATCTAATATTCCCAATTGATTTTGAATATATCTTTTTAAAACATGTACAAGCTTACACCGTTTTCCGCACAAAAATATTAATGACTTTTACCTAAATAGATTGTGAACTGGAATCAGACGGGGAGATATAGGTAGTTTAATATTGATACTGACACTAAACATGTCCAGACACTCACCCACTACCCCATCCCGCATCCTCTCTCTCTCTTTCTCACTTTCTCTCTCTCTCTCTCTCTCACTCTCTCACTCTCTCTCTCACTCTCTCTCTGTCTCTCCCTCCCTCCCTCCCTCTCTCCCTCCCTCCCCCCATCTCTCTCATTCCCCCCCCCCTCTCTCTCTCTCTCTCTGTCGCGTTTATAGTTAGCTAATCAGTGAAGACTCACCCTCGAGGAACGACGTAGTCGTCCAAGAGGGGAGGGACAATTAGCCTAACAGAGATTACAGACTAAACTCGACCACCACTCCTTGGGGGGACACCACAAACAGTCAAGCAATGTCAAACGACAAGTGAATAAAAAGGACCACTGAATCAGGAATAAATAAACAAATCAAAGTTTATTCAACAATAAATGACAACAAAATTCACAACAACATATTCAGTTCACTCTAGCAAGGTGATTCCAGACACGCCAAAAC
>JAWQFJ010009596.1:0-18624 GCA_034096865.1 Theodoxus fluviatilis | reverse complement strand
ATTCTATTCTATTCTATTCTATTCACCCTCCTTCAAAAATCTCCTCGCAAATGACGTCACGTTATTCGACGTCAAATGATAACGTCACAGATTTTGCAAAATGGAGTCTGTTGAATCGTTTTCATTGAAACACCAAAATGTAAAAAAGTCACTTTCTTTTCAAACCTCGATTCTGAAAATTTGATAATATTGAATGGGACCTAACTTCCAGTCAGTGTGCAAAATCTCAAGGAAATCCGTCCAGTAGTTTTTGAGATATAGGCCGTGGAGACGGGACAGACACACAGACAGACAGACAGATAAAGTCTGTAGGACCTCCAGTAAACCTGGAGGGATAAAGTCTGTAGGACCTCCAGTAAACCTGGAGGGATAAAAAGAATCATGAGGAAACTACGAGCGGCAAATCAACCCCAGAAACTCAGCACAATGTCTCTGTCCCCCAACAACCGGTCACAGAGACCAAGAACAGACTAAACGATGAACCACCGAAAATGCAAACATCCAGAACGCGAGACCAACCATAGTTTTCTTTCTCTTTCTTTTCCGTGGATTCGTCTTTCACCTTTTCTCTGTTCCTTTTTCTTTCCACAAAGACGTTCTGATATCCTCGACGCACACCAATAGTCCGTTGGTTCCAGGACTATTTGGTACGGCATGGGTCAGCAATGTTCATTATTGGCGTTCTGCGCAACACTCCTAGATATAACTTCCTCCAATAAAAACTGCTGGCGCTGAACCTCCAGGTTTTGGCATAAATTTTTTTTTTTTAAGATCGGGTTCGAACCCGCAACCTCTCAAGAAAAGAGATGGAAAAACACACACACACAAAAACACAAAAAACCAGGTCGGGTTGGAACTCACAACCTCTCGAAAAGAGAGATTTAAAAAAGGTTTCAGCACAGATCGAACCTGTTCACGCATGACCAAGAGTCCAACGCTCTGCCAAATGTGCCATTGGAGAACTGGTATGACTCAGTGTTTGTAAAGCATTTATCCCTCCAGCTTTACTGGAGGTCCTACAGACTTTATCTGTCTGTCTGTCTGTGTAGTGTGTCTGTCTGTCTGTCTGTCTGTCAGTCCCGACTTAACGGCTGATATCTCAAGAACTACTGGACGGATTTCCGTGACATTTTGCACACTCACTGGAAGTTAGGTCCGATTGAATGTATCACATTTTCAGCATCGCGGTTTGAAGAGAAAGTGGTTTATTTAGGTCGTTAACTCGAAAACCTCCCCCCTGAGATTTCAATTGACGGAATAGCCAGTGTGGTCAAACAGTTATATTTTCCTACTAAAACTAAAACTCTTTTTTGTTTCAACTGTGCAGTGTGCGAGTGTTGTAATGCTTTGTATGAATGTAGACTTGTCACTGTAAACGCCATGAGCTTGCCTATTAGGGAAGGTATGGGCGTATAAGTAGTCTGTATTATTATTATTATTATTATTATTATTATTATTAGTAGTAGTAGTAGTAGTAGTAGTAATAGTAGTAGTAGTAGTAGTAGTAGTAGTAGTAGTAGTAGTAGTAGTAGTAGTAGTAGTAGTAGTAGTAGTAGTAGTAGTAGTAGTAGTATCTATATATTAATACGCAAAAAGGTAAAACTTTGTGCAAGAACTCCTCCGAGACCGTTTCGCCGATCGCTTTGCTTTTCGGCATCGGCCCAGAGGACGGTTAGGAAGGGGTCGTAGGGTATTTTTCGTGACCAAATTTGACTTTGAAGTGATTTTATTCACGTTTTTACGTTTTGGTGTTGCAAGGGATGGAACTCTGTCCCGACCCAAGTTATGGCAACATGTGTGACGTCAAAGAATAACGTGACGTAATGTCGTAATTTCTTTATCCCTCCAGGTTTACTGGAGGTCCTACAGACTTTATTAGTCTGTCTGTCTGTCTGTCTGTCTGTCTGTCTGTCCCGTCTCCACGGCCTATATCTCAAAAACTACTGGACGGATTTCCTTGAGATTTTGCACACTGACTGGAAGTTAGGTCCCATTCAATATTATCAACTTTTCAGAATCGAGGTTTTAAAAGAAAGTGACTTTTTTACATTTTGGTGTTTCAATGAAAACAATTCAACAGACTCCATTTTGCAAAATCTGTGACGTCATCATTTGACGTCGTATAACGTGACGTCATTTGCGAGTAGAATTTTCAGGATAATGGATTTCGTACACTCAAAGCACCTCCCTCCATAGTCAATAGATGTGAGAGCCTAATCGAGTCAAACTCTTTTCCTACGTTCACAAAACAGCATTTGGCTTCTTTGTATTATGAACGTCTACCAGCAGACGCAAAAAAGCGATACTACGCTGTGTTGGCGTCAAATTCATTCCATTTGTGAAACCGGTAAAGTATATGTACCATCTAGATCGTTGCCTTCGCTGGTTAAAAGCTTGGAATGAGGGTGAAAAGGGCACGATTCTAACGCACTTTAGCCAGGCACTCTCCAGCCATGAAAATAGACGCCGACACGTGACCCAGATTCTCGCACTCAGCTGCGTGATTCGGGTGTAATACTGCCAATAAACATCGTTAAGCTTAAGATTACACCCGAATCACACGGACCGTTAAGGTGCATGGAGTACAGTACCGGTCAAAAGTCACAACGACCACCGACACCGACCATTTCAGCCTTCTTCAGGATGCGTTAGAATCGTGCCGTTGTCGTGGTGGAATCGCCTAGCAAACTAACTGAATGTCGACACAATCACTCGGCACTGTTGCACATTTGCAGTCAACGTAAGATCTCGTACGACGATTTGATTCAAGGCCTAGTGCTAATTGTTTTGATGGTCTGGTCTCAGTGTCACAAAAATATAATGATTTAATCAATCCCTGTCCCGGAAATGTTGGGGACAACGACCATTAATTTTCAGCGTAATGACATCGAGTCAAACAGAGTTATCTATCCTACTTCAGCAAAACGCTTCGATGTTGAACCTCTACCAGCAGACGCCAAAATGCGATACTACGAGAAAAATATTGACGTTGATGGGTTAGATCCGTATGAAATACCAAACAGTTCATGCTATCATCCATTTTTCTACAATTTACAGTGCAAAATACGAACCACGGGGGTTTATGACAAGGTCGTTATAAATGCTTCATATACCTACAAGTTTTCAATGGCACAGTTGGTAGAGTATTGGGCTCTTGGTCATGCATGACCAGGTTCGATTCTGTGCTGAAACTTTTTTTTCTTCTCTTTTTTCGAGGGGTTGTGGGTTCGAACCCGACCTGGTTTTTTGTGTTTGTGTGTGTGTGCGTTTTTTCCTCCTCTTTTCTCGAGAGGTTGCGGGTTCGAACCCGATCTTCTTTTTTTCTCTCCAAAACCTGGAGGTTCAGCGCCAGCGGTTTTTATCCCTCCAGCTTTTAGGTCCTCGCAAGTTTCAGTCGGCCTTCGTCCTATGATCGCATATATACGTTAGCGTGAGTCAGTAGACGAGGGGATAGAGTGCGGGACTGTGAACGCTCGAAAGTCCTAAAGTGGGAACGCCGTGTTACATATCCGTATAATCTTTAAACTCCTCCATACACCCATTTCTACATGGTGCAGCAATACTCGGAGGCAGAATCGTTCTGTGTCTTTAGGACTCACTGAGTAGACCCGACCGATCACTGAATGTTGTTTCTTGCGTGGTTTCCATTCGTGTGAGTTCTGATGAAAGACGAAGTGACTTGGAAATTCGTTGTAGGTGTAAGTTGTAGGCGTTTTAGCATTGGTTTCAAAGAATGCTGTCAATGTAGTGTTTCTCGCTGCTGAAGCTTCTAATGCTGCCTCATGCCTTCCCGGAGTGAAGAAGACCGGTTGATTGGTAGGCATGTGAATTGCAAGACGTATGATGGTGTGTGACTGGAGATGGAGTTTGTTTTCTGATAGGCTCCAATATGCTTCTGGGGCACTGACGTATCTACAATCTATGAAAGTGGAGAGTTCATCATGATCGACAGTGTTTGTCTCTCGGACTTCGACACTTGCAGAGTCGTGGCCTTTATAGACATACTTGAAGATATATTTGACACTTTTGATTGTTGTGCAGGCTTCAAGGTTTATGTGAGCATTATACTTTTTTGTCAGGTACGGGTTGTACGGAATAACCCATCTGTTGTCCACTTCATGACGGCCTTGACAGTTGTTCGTCCATTATCGCTTCTGCGATAGTGAGGGTATCCATCTATAGCAAGTGCTGTTGTATTTCTGAATTGTTTTGGATAGTCCTTTGAGCAGATGCCATCTACCATGCATGGTGAGTTTGAGTCGAGTGCTCCACATGGTCCATGAACCATTGTGGATTTAACGATTTCAAATAAGGCCGGGTCTTCATGGGGATCTGGAATTTCTGCAGATATGAGCGTGTCAATGTCAGCTGCAACACGGAGCTTGCTATTTTCATCCAGTATTATAAGCAAATGACAATGTGGGAGTCCACGTGCGTAGCACGGGTACCCGCTAGTTATTATTATTATTATTATTATTATTATTATTATTATTATTATTGTGCGTGAATGAGTATGAATGCTGCAATGCACATGTCTGGGGTGAACATCTATAATACACCTCCTCCTCTGTGTGACTGTGTGAGTGTTAATTCAGCGTCTATGACATGCCAAAGCAAAACAAAACATGTCATAATAGGAGCTTCCTGAACCTATCCATCATGTTTAAAATATATGGTCGATTGTTTCCTGGGCCGATAGCTTGCAAGGGGGTTAGGGAAAAGAACGTTATAAATGCTTTCCAAACACTCCGTCATATCAATTCTCTAATGGCTCAGCTGATAGAGCGTTGGACTCTTGGTCATGCATGACCAGGTTCGATTCTGCGCTGAAACTTTTTTTCTTCTCTTTTTTCGAGAGGTTGTGGGTTCGAACCCGACCTGGTTTTTTGTGTTTTTATGTGTGTGTGTGTGTTTTCCCCCCTCTTTTCTCGAGAGGTTGCGGGTTCGAACCCGATCTTTTTCTCTTTTTTTTTAATCTGCCAAAACCTGGAGGTTCAGCGCCAGCGGTTTTTATAACGTTCTTTTCCGTAAACCCCCTTGGTTCGTATTTTGCACTGTAAATTGTAGAAAAATGGATGATAGTTCATGAAATTTGAGTGGTCTTGTACATTTTAGGATACTCAAGGTCTATTTCTGTCAAGTTTAATATCGATTCACTGCCATTAGGGCACGCATTTCGCCATTCCGTCAACTGACATTTTAGGAGAGGTGTTTTCGAGTTTACGACCTAAATAAATCACTTTTTTTTCAAACCTCGATTCTGAACATTTGCTACATTCAATCGGATCTAACTTCCAGTAAGTGTGCAAAATGTCAAGGAAATCCGTCCTGTAGTTTTTGAGATATCAGCCGTTAAGTCGGGACTGACAGACAGACTCACGCACACACACACACACACACACACACACACACACACACACACACACACACACACACACACACACACACACACACACACACACACACACACAGAGATAAAGTCTGTAGGACCTCCAGTAAACCTGGTGGGATAACTTTTATAATTACATGGCTCATTTCTGAAATGCTGACGTCATCGTACACATTTCCAAAGCGCTCTACAGCTACATGCTGCCATTCTCCTTCAAATGATACAGCCAGCATTGCATGACGTCGCCGCAAATATGTGTCACACTTCTAAATTAGTCAGCAGTAGGAGAATCTCAATCTCTTACAAAATACTTCCTGAGACATTACCCATGCCATTGTACCATTGCACCACATCGTGGCCCCACAGGGAACCAACCAGTCCTGATTAGGACAACTAATGGCATAAAGCACTGCAATGCCCCGCAGAGGGCATTTTCACATAACCACCAGGTGGCGGCTGGAGGGTCTCTACCCCTCACATGATATTGACTTCCTCTGCCTCCGTGAACTTCGAACTCGGCCAGGGTGTCTAAAATCAGTCCAACCCTCTACCACTTCTCTTCAACTTATTTACTCTCTCTCCTATCTCCTTCTCCATCTTTTCCTACCCTTTTTCTCCCCGCTCCTCTCTGATCCCCCTCTTTTCCCTCCTTTTGATGTCATCTGCGACGTCATTCTCCTCCAAATTGCACCGGAGATTTCAACGTAATATAAACTATTGAAAATAGTGGTCAGCTAAAAGATAAAAACCGCTGGCGCTGAACCTCCAGGTTTTGGCATATTAAAAAAAATGTAAAAAAAGATCGGGTTCGACCCCGCAATCTCTCGAGAAAAGAGGGGGAAAACACACACACACACATAAAAACACAAAAACCCAGGTCGGGTTCGAACCCACAACCTCTCGAAAAAAGAGAAGAAAAAAAAGTTTCAGCGCAGAATCAAACCTGGTCATGCATGACCAAGAGACGAACGCTCTACCAGCTGAGCCATTAGAGAATTGCTATGACGGAGTGTTTGTAAAGCATGTAAATCCATTTCTAAGCTATTGGCCCAGGAATAATCGACCATATATTTAAAACATGATGGATAGGTTCAGGAAAGCTCCTATTATGACATGTTTTGTTTTCCTTTGGCATGTCATAGACGCTGAATTAACACTCACACAGTCACACAGAGGAGGAAGTGTATTATACTTTATAGATGTTCACACCAGACATGTGCATGTGTGGTACTGCTACCGAGTAGGTACGTGAGAAAGTTGGAGAGAGAGCCACGCGCCGCGGTCGCGATAAGCTGTGACTGCGTTTTCGTCACGCGCTCAGTTCCTACCCAAGCGTTTTCGCGCTACGCACCTCTATTTTTAGTCTCACGCGAATACGGTGTTTTAGTGACTTAGTTAACATTTTTCCCAGCATGCCAGTGTAAATTTTAACCGTATCCGTTTTGTGAATGCTGAGAGACAAGTGCGCGAAGATTTTGCTCATCAAAACCCCCCCTAGTGTCACAGCTTTCTGAACGCTGGAGAAAATCGGTGTCACCAATATGTCAGAACCTAGTCTTTGGGGTCACCAGATGTCACAACCGTCTTGGGGTTGCTTGATGTTACAACCGTTATATTTCTCTCTCAGATTCAGACAAAGAAAAATAAACAGTTGTTAACAATGTAATTATTTTATTATACAAAACATGAATCTTTGTAGTTCAATTAATCTCTGGCGATTTCAATCGCCCTACCAAAAACAGACAAATCTCTGGCGACTTCAATCGCCCTACCAAACAGACAAAATCTCTGGCGACTTCAATCGCCCTACCAAAAACAGACAATTCTCTGGCGATTTCAATCGCACTACCAAAACAGACACGGCCGGACAAGACGAACACACAAACACACACAAAAACCCACAGGGGATAGCGTCTCTCTCTCTCTCTCTCTCTCCGGTGTACTCCAAGTTCAGAACAGTACAATAAGAATAAAATGAAACGTCTTCACCTTGGTGGTGAGATCCTGCAGAGGATCTTCAGCTGTATCCTTGCTCGTGTCAACACTCAACGTTTCATTGTCCATCTTGCCAATCCACTCCGTCGTCAGTCTTTCTGCTTCCCCTCCTCCCGATGCAGTCGGCGTTCTCTGATGACCTGGCGGTGCTGCCAACGTCCTCCTCCTCTTCTTCTTCGTCCTCTTCTTCTTCAATCGTCTTCCTCCTCTCTCTTTAATCGTCTTCTATTTCTCTTCTTCACGGATACAGAACGTCGGTCTGGTGGCCTGACGGTGCTGCTATCCTTCTTCGTCCTCTTCTTCTGCAATCGTCTTCCTCTTCTTCTGCTTCCTCTTCAATCGTCTTCTTTCTCTTCTTCTTCACGGATACAGAACGTCGGTCTGGTGGCCTGACGGTGCTGCTATCCTTCTTCGTCCTCTTCTTCTTGAATCGTCTTCTTCTTCTTCTCTTCTTCTTTAATCGTCTTCTATTTCTCTTCTTCTTCACGGATACAGAACGTCGGTCTGGTGGCCTGACGGTGCTGCTATCCTTCTTCCCCTCCTCTTCAATCTTCTTCTTCTACACGGATACAGAACGTCGGTCTGGTGGCCTGACGGTGCTGCTATCCTTCTTCGTCCTCTTCTGCAATCTTCTTCTTATTCAATCGTCTTCTTCCTCTTCTTCTTCATCTTTCTCTGCCTGTGGTCCAACGTCCTCGGCTTCCTCGAACCTTTCAAATCTCTCCCCCCACTCGATCAGTAGTGACGTTTTTAAAACATCCTGAGTCGACGTCATTACCTCTCCAAAACGTGACGTTGTTCCAAACCTTTAGAATTCATTGCCCAAAGGCACAAAAATCCAAGTACATAACAAAAATGCAGAATACCACAGATTACACAAGTATTCACGTACAGAATTTCATCCAAATTAAATACCATGGATTTCTGTACGTGACACCTAGTTCATCTCGAACACGAGTACTGTTTTTATTCGGGTTGTAAAAATCACATAGAACAATCATTTTGCTACAAGTGTATGTAATTTGAAAGACATATATGGTCTAGGAGAAAAATTAGTCGTCCTGAAAAAAAAGGTCGCCGATTTTCCTTTGACTGCGGCTTCACTAGGCAGATTCCAAGGTCTAAAATATTCCTCTATTGAGTATTATTTACTTTTGTTATTAATGCATGGTATGGTGTATTTAGGGTTGTTGCTTTATGTCATGATACATGGATACTAATCATTCTTGCAATTTGCTGTACGCCTGACGCTGAGTTAGCCACAACTTCGGAGGACGAGGTAAAACATCTGAATAGTTGTGTAAACGGTAGTAATTAATTGACTGATTAATTAATTAATCAATTTCATATCTGCCTGTTATTATGTTTTATCTGTTTAATCAATAGTTCAGGTCATAAGCATTCCAAAGATATCATTGGTGTTCTTATATCTTTGTAAAATAAAAAGTTATGAACGTTTTAGAGCTAGTTTGAGTATGAACGGCGGTAATTAATTGACTTTTTAATTAATTAGTAAAATTCAGATCTGTCTGTCAATTTTTTAAAATCTTTTTAATCAATAGTTCCAGTCATAAGCAATCCAGAGATGTCATTGGTTTTCTTATAGCTTTAAAAATGAGAAAGTTATGCAGGATTTTAAGGTTCAGTGCATGCAATTTGATCACAAGTTTTCTGTTGTTTTTATAGTAAAAAAAAGGGCCTAAATTTATTCAATTAAAAAATCATAACTTTTGAACAAATTAACTTACAGATCTCATATTTATACCACTGGAATTGTCTTTTTATTCTCTTTTCAATGATCTACATTTCATTAATATCATTTATGTTTCTTTTTTTTTCTCACATACCTATACCGAGTACCGTCGTTCTACAAGCAACGAGTCAATCCTGATAACACGATGCATAACTGGTAGGTTTTTAGGCTAGATTTGCTTTGAAAAGTTGCAGAAAATCTTATGGTGGTTACAATCTGAAGGTATAACAAGTTTTGACAAGGAAAAAATCAAGCAACTATAACCATTCTGACCGTTGTCAGCCATGTTTGCAGAAGCTCCTAATCTCGCTGGAAACAAGATTTCATACTCTTGTCGTGGAACCAAACGACGAAAAGATTGACCTGATTTTTCAATACAAACACTGTATTCATTTTGTTGTTTAGACTGCAAGTGTAACTTTTCTGACTTGCGTTCCACTCAACACATTTTTCACCTAGTGGACATGTACTCGATTAATTGACTCGATTAAATTGAACTGATGTATTTGATATACATTTGTATTAATCCTGAAAAATTAGGAAATCATACTTCATTCATTCGAGCATTAGTCTTGACCGCATTCAGCGGACGAAGTAAACATCAATCTACTTCAACCATAACGTAAGTGCGAGTTGCAGACGAAACTATCACCGTCACATGACACGGTGACGCCGAATGTCAAATCACTGCTATCTTACGGTCGAAATAATCGGAGAAAGTCTGAATAATCTGAGAAAGAAAATCGAATTGGTTTATTATGTGTATGAATACGAGTTTTTTTAATCGACTTCGGTCAATTTCGCGCTGCCTTGCAGTGATGATTTGAATACGAAGCAGTCGTCTGCAAGGCGAAAACGATCTCGAAGCCAGCGAAGCCGAAGTTTCGACCATGAATGGAAAAAATCGTATTACGACCGTCAACCACTTTCTCTTCAAACCTCGATTCTGAAAATTTGATACATTCAATCGGACCTAACTTTCAGTCAGTGTGCAAAATCTCAAGGAAATCCGTCCAGTAGTTTTTGAGATATAAGCCGTGGAGTCGGGACAGGCAGACAGACAGACAGACAGACAGACAGACACACACACACACACACACACACACACACACACACACACACACACACACACACACACACACACACACACACACACAGACAGATAAAGTCTGTAGGACCTCCAGTAAACCATGAGGGATAATTCTTTCTCCTTTACCAGTGTTCTCAAATTCAGTGTTCGTCATTAAACAGCTTCAAAAAAAGAATTGACACGATGTTCAAAGACTACATGTACTGTGATGATGTTGGCCACCCGCTGCTGTTGCCACGTATACCACTCTCTGCCACTCATAAGCCACCGGAAGAAAAGTATAGAGAATAGGCACGATCTTTTAAGATCGTTAGAACTAGGGTAGTAAAAAGTGAGAGTAGCCATAAGTACTGATCAAAAGATCAGATAAAGGCCTCGCGGCCTAAGACATCTGAGGACATACTAGGCCTGGTAAAAGACCAGCTAGTATCCATAAGAACAATAAAAATACAGCCAGAGAACTACCAGAATCGGCGATAGGCCCTGGACGCCTAAGCAAGCCGAAGAATTCTATTCTATTCTATTCTATTCACCCTCCTTCAAAAATCTCCTCGCAAATGACGTCACGTTATACGACGTCAAATGATCACGTCACAAATTTTGCAAAATGGAGTCTGTTGAATCGTTTTCATTGAAACACCAAAATGTAAAAAAAGTCACTTTCTTTTCAAACCTCGATTCTGAAAATTTGATAATATTGAATGGGACCTAACTTCCAGTCAGTGTGCAAAATCTCAAGGAAATCCGTCCAGTAGTTTTTGAGATATAGGCCGTGGAGTCGGGACAGACAGACAGACAGACACACAGACAGATAAAGTCTGTAGGACCTCCAGTAAACCTGGAGGGATAAACAAACTATAGCACGTATTACTTTCTTGCTTCTTGCACACAGCGACATTGCCAGAGATCCCAAAATCGGCGAATGAGGGCAGAGATATGCCTCTGTGGTTGTCGCAGGCCTGCCTGTTTCCTTTACGCTTGTAAAGATGTATGATGGAAGCATCTTTAAAGTCCTGCGGAATCGTCTCTTGTTCCCACATCAGAAGAAATAACTGGTGGAGCCTTTCAGTCAGGGCTGTTCCCCCCTCCTTGTAGACCTCAGCTGGGATGGCGTCTGAACCAGGTGCTTTGCCACTGGAAAGTAGATGTATGGCTTTTTAGGTCTCAAGCAAGGTTGGAGGGTCATTCAGTGCTTCATTGATGGGCACTTGGGGGAGACGAGTGATGGCTTCGTCGTTGATGGTCGAAGGCCTGTTCAGGACATTGTCAAAATGTTCGGCCCACCTCTCCAAGATCTTTCCTTTGTCTGCGATAAGAGTTTTACCATCTGCGCTGAGGAGGAGGTTTGGTCCTGAATACGATGGGCCGTTCACTTCTTTGAAGGCATCCTAGAATTTCTTCATATCGTGTTTGTCTGCATAGCCTTGGATCTCGTCGGCTTTGTTGCTGAGCCGATCGTCCTGCATCTGACGGAGCTTCTGTTGTACACTTCTGCGTATGTTGTTAAACGCATCTCTCCTTGCCACGGACTTGGGGTTACTGAGGTAGGCTTGGCGGAGGTGGTGCTTCTCATCCAATAATTGCTTGATGACATCGCAGTTCTCGTCAAACCAGTCCTTATGTTTCCTTGTCTGGGGCCCCAGGGTTTCTGTAGCTGTGGTGTAGATCAGCTCTCTGAGTGACGCCCAATCTGCCTCGACGTTCTGGTTGTCCAAAGAGGTGGACTCCAAGCGTTCTTCCAGAGCGTCCACGAAGAACTGCTTGCAGCTGGTGATCTACAGCCTGGCAACGTTCAACCGTTTGGGGGCTTTCTTCCCTTGTGGGGGACGTTTGAGTTGAATGCGGATGTTTGGTGATGATAAGGCGATGGTCTGTCCAGCATTCAGGACCGCACACAGACTTGGTCACCCTTACATCCTGCCTGTCCCTCTTCCTCACGATGACGTAGTCAATGAGATGCCAGTGCTTTGAGCGGGGGTGCATCCATGACGTTCGGTTACGGGTAGGGAGGCGGAAAATCGTGTTTGTGATCAACAGTTCATGTTCAGCGCAGGTCTGGAGCAAGAGAAGACCGTTGCCGTTGCAGTGGCCCACTCCATGACGACCAAGGACTCCTTTCCAGGCGATGTCGTCCGTGCCAACTCTTGCGTTGAAGTCACCTAACAGGATGAGCTTATCCGCCTTAGGAACGTCAGTAATGACAGTGTGAAGCTCTTCGTAAAACTTTGCCTTCACTTCATCTGGATTAGTCATGGTTGGGGCGTAGGCACTGATGATGGTAAGATGCTTCCTTCCAGCCATCAGTGGGAGTTTCATGGTCATGAGCCTGTCGTTCACTCCCTTGGGAAGTCCAGCTAGCTTACCAACAAGAGTTGTCCTAACTGCAAAGTCAACGCCTGCTTCATGCCGCTCCTCGCTAGCTCATCCACTCCGGAAGAATGTGTAGCCAGAGCCTCTTTCACAAAGCTCTCCTTCTCCCGCGAACCTGGTTTCGCTCAGGGCTGCAATGTCGATGCCGTATCTGGCGAGTTTCATTCCAATCAAAGCTGATCTCCTCGGTGGTCTGTCTACATCGTTTCTGTCCAGGAGTGAGCGCACATTCCATGCGCCCAATGTGAGAGGAACTATCCTAGTTTTATTCTTTGTAATTCGACAGCTGGTATAGGGTCCTGTCCAGTCGCGGTAAGCTGGCTAGGGAAGGCTGGAGCAGGCAATGTTTAGGGCACCTTTTCTAGCCCCTTCCTCGTGCCATGGAGGCAAAGATTATAGGTTACACAAAGATAGCTCATGCCGAGCTTTTGCTATATAAAGTTACAAGACGCTGCACCTAGCGGCTAGTAGTACGGGTGAATCAAGGGGAACTAATCACACCGCTATATTTTGGGATACTAGAAACCCATCCAAAGAAAATGTAAGCCATGAACAGCATTAATTTATCAAAGCTGTATGTTGAATGCATCAAAAGGTATTGAAATCTCCTACTTTTTAACAATCGAAATGCAGGTCGCAGGGCAACGCTTGATTGTAACTATAATCTTTGTCGAAACGGCAACTGAATTCACTTAATCGAATGACTTTCTGGCAGCAAATCACCTTCTTGACAGGTATGTATTGCTTTGCATTTCCTAAAGATATTCCACAGGGGTGTATACGTTGATAAACAAGCTTGCATTCTTCGATAATATTGAAAAATAGATCGTTCCCATTCAAACCATACGCATGTAGATCTAGGTCGAGTTTGATTTCACAACGCCTGCTACAAAAAACAAAGCCAAACACCCCCATTATTGCATCAAATCATTTCATTACACATTACACTGTAAATTTATTCACAAATATGATCGGAACTTATCAGAAACGCGTCGAGAAACAAGCAATTTTACGTGTCGATAAGCGGTGTGATTACTTCCCTAGATTCACCCATATTCCTTCTCGCTTGGGGCGCAACGTGTCTCGATCCTCACAACAATGAGCTAATGAACTGTCTTTGTGTAACCTATAATCTTTGAAGAGGGCTGCTCAGGGGGCCCAGGGGGCCGCCGGACTCCACTGCTGCTCCGTGTCAGCAAAGAACGACCCTATGCCCTGGGCCGCCTGTGTGCAGGGTTACGGCTACGGCTCCCAGTGTACCCACACCTGCCGCTTCGTCGCTTGCCTGTCGCCACAGGACTTGTTGGTCATTGATGAGATGGTATTAAATGACAACAGTGACTTGGATTTAAGTGAGAAAGAGTTGCGCAATTGGTCGCCCGAGACCATCTTGATCCAGTGGCTGGACAGAGTCGAGACGGCTGGAGACAGAGACGGGTGAAGTGGATGGCCATGATGTCCTATGTGTCTTGTCATGCCCTTAGCGCTCCACAACGCTTTGCTGAGAATCGCCTTTTTGACCATTGCCCATCTAGTGGTTCCTCCGCTCAGTCCGCCGAATTCAGTCTTCGCGTGCTTAGGTAGATATACCTAGATCACCGAGGGTTTGAGATCCGTCGGCTACCCTCACCAGGTTTAGCCAGCCAGTCAAAGCTGTTGCCCGGGGTGTGGCCACTGCGCACGCTACAGTTTCTAGGAACCACTGGTGAGAGCTGGGTGACAAGGGTGGGCGAGCTACTCCCATAGAGAGCACGACGTGCCCCCCTCACCGGAGGTACTACCTCGCCTCAAACACCCCATTCACCCCAACTGGAAGAGTACATAGTTGTTCAAATGTTTATATGTATTTTATTATGAAGCCATTGTACAGTACAAGTCCCCCAACCCCCTATCCTCACCCACCCCTCATTATATATCATTACTTAAGGCTCCTCTCTCTTGGCAATTTTTTTTGAAAGGACCAAAAAATGTATTTGTGTCCGGTAAAACAGTCAAATGATAACTGGGGGAGATTTTATTTTAACATACAGACGAGGAACCCGGCTGGAAAATGGATACTTTTGTTGAAAAGACAGAAATCTTTTAATTGTGTCCCCCAAAAATAGCTCGATGACAACTGGGGGAGATTCAACAAAGACAAACGATGGCATTGGCCGGAAGATGAACCCGGGGAAACCCGCGTGGAAGGTAAGAACGATATCACCAGACAACGTGTATTCGCATACACGTATTAGTGTGTTGATAGATGTATTTCTAACTTTCCCAGTGATTAAGGTATCCCTATTGATTTACAACTCACGAACCCACCAGCTTCCCACAAGGAAAACGAGAAAACATTCTATCGTGTACAATTGCACCCTAGATTCATTATCAACCTCTCTCCTTTTCCAGTCGTTCAACATGGGCGGTGTTTGATTTTCTTATGTGAATCTGCTTGTGCACCTTAGCAACAACAACGGGTTTTTTGCAACAACAACATAAAAACTGTGCACATTAAAAAAATACGGCCATGTTGAACTGTTCAAGGATTTGATATTTTAACATCAGGACATCCTACAACTGACTGATAAAGTGGCAGAGGCCACACAAGTTTCAAATCAAGCGAGATTAGGCAGCCCACAGGACATGTGAATGGACACAACTGTAGGCTTTGTCACAAGCAGGAACCCATATGATCGACTGTTCGAGGAATATCTGAGGGATAAAAACAAATAGAACGTGCTCCTATTTTTCGGAAACTGGACAGCATACTGCTCATAGGACTTGCGAGTGCGATATTTCCAAAGGAAATTGCATGGTTGCCAGGAATTTGCCACGTTTTAGGACGCCCAAACCAATATTTGCGACTTGCGAGTGCGATATTTCAAATGGTAATGACATAGTTGCTAGACATCATGCCACATTTAAGGAGACCATTAGCTTAATAAAAAGTTGACATTGCTCCCTCAAACTGTGATAGATTCCACCTTCATGTATAACTGTAGAAACCAACCAAGCAGGTGTGTATGCTTCTTCCGGCCTTCTATGCGCCAAAGTATGATCCGGCGTTGGGGAAAGCTTTTAATTGCAACCTTCAGTAAACGTGAGTGTTGACTAGTCTTCTAATGTCCAGCCTGTGTTAACCGACCCACTGCTTTCTTTGTTTTATATGGCCTACTTTTATTAACGACTTCTCGCTGGCTTTACAAGCGCAAAGACTATACTGCAGCTTTTTCATATGCACCAAACCTCTCAGCAACCTTCCTCCAAACCTATCCTACCTAATGCAAATTCACAGGCCTGGAAAGATCCTCCGTGGACTGCTCTCTAGTCTTGACATGACTGGTACAGCTTCATGTCTAGTGCACATACAGTATGACTTCCTGCTGTATGTACTTTAAACAGTCGGAAACGATTCGGGTAATTAGTATATGTGAACACTTCAGTGGGTTAAGAAATTACATAGGCAACTTAGGAAGAGACTTTTGTGTGAAATCATTCAAAGTAATGCATTTGTCATTGTAGCATATCATTTTGTACTCGCTCTGCCCATCACCACCACTGCTGGTCCAGTGCGCATTTACCGCAACACTGAACTCACCGGCAGAAGTCAAAGACAAGTCTTAAGCCTCACTAGGTGGACTCCTGAGCAGCCTACCCAAGTCAAAGCAGATCCTTCTCTTTGGTGACTTTAATGCAAGAGTGGGTGCAGACCACCAATCTTGGCCTACCTCATTTGACACAAGCTGGGCCTGGTCATTGCTAGGCGCAGCTTGCTCAATGATTTCACCAACACCAGAGCGTATCACAGCGCTGCCTGATCACTCATTGATCATCTCCAAATCAGTGTGAAGCTGCAACCAAATATGCTCTACCACTCAAAACCGAAAGGCCAGACAGGCATAAATGTCAGCAGGACAGCATACCCTGAGAAGAATAAATAATTTACAGCCCTTCTTGAAAGATTCCTACGCACAGAGCAGGAGCAGACCATTGAGGATGGGTAGAACACCCTCTGCAACACCATCTGTAGCGTCGCAATGGCAACCTTTAGCTGTTTTAAGATTTCTGAAAATGTCTCAGTTTTATTTTCATATTTTAGGTATGTTCCTACTTAGTGCTCTATCGATAATAACTTTTAACCTCTTTTGAGTATCATTTTACTTGAACAATTTACATGGTCAGATTTCAAGTTTCATAATTAAAGTTAAGGCCTTATGTAGCCAACGAAGCCTATAGACGCTACACACAATCCATCGGTTGATCCATCCATCCATCAGGGGGTAAACATGTTTTGATAGGACGATATGAATTATCACACTATGCTTTCTGCCCTTGAGTTCGACACACCATGACAGAAGAACACTATACTCATGCGCATTTCCAGATGATGTTGTCCCAGTTATCAGGCACTATCTCTAAGAGACTGATTAACGTTTATGAGTTATCAGCATCTCGCAGTAGTCGTAGCATCTAACAGGTTGTATGATAACTAATTCCATACATCTGCAGAATTTCATCAATAAACAGAAAATTGTTGAGAATGGATATAGTGTTTGTACAGCTCGCTTACGGCCCGTTATACCTGTATGTCCACTCTTTAAAATTGATCATCATGATATGTATTCTATTTCTAGAAATAAGATGCGGTTCGCCCCCACATTTGATGGACATGACAGTCAGTTATTCCCAAGACGTCTTCTTGTCTTCCGCCACCTTCAGCTGTGATCCAAAGTATCTGCAGCTGGGAAACCAAACTCTCACGTGCAATAGCAAGGGAACCTGGGAAGGTTTGCCACCTCTGTGTGAAGGTAGGTCATGAGAATCAAAGCATATCGTAATCACAATATGCAGTCTAACATGAGCTGAAAAAAAGTTTTCGTTTCTGTAGACCCACTGACTCCAAGTAACCATTTAAGAAATAGAATAAAAGAAACCAAAGTTGCAAAAGAAGCGGTTTAAATATCAAGGACACAACTTGCAAATTATCGTCCTTAAAGTTTTCCTCAGATACATCCTCCTGTGGGTTTAGGCTAAGAATAGACCCACCGAATCTCTCTACGCAATTCGTTAGAGACGAACTCCGATGAATATCTTGACTTAACTTATTCTCATGTTTAATGGCTTTGCTTAGCATACAAAGGCTGATAGGCTGGTAAATCAATCCATCCAACTACCCACCCTCAGATACAGAGTTAACAACCAGACTAAATTCAGGACTGAACAGTTCCGCAGATATTAATGTTTAGCTTAAGCAAGCAAAATGGGAAGTTTTCATGGCATGTGAGCTGGCGAACTATTTGGATGTCAGAATGTAAAAAAACGCGTACGCGAAATTTCAAGTAAGGCATACCAAAATTATATAAGAAATGAGACCTGCATGCGTCGGAGGAGACCGCGCTACACAGGGTCAAAGTCATTCAGCCCCTGATAAAAGCCTTTCCCTTAAAAGCATTCCCCTGTGGGTTCGGGGTAAGAATTGACCCACCTGCGCGATTCGTAAGAGGCGAATTACTAGGGACACCGTGACTTGATTTACGTTTACTCTAAACTGTTCTAGTGATTTCGTGCTTAATGGCCTTACATAGCCTACAAGGCTGATGGGCCGTAAAACACTATCCATCCATCCATCTCATAAGGCAGCCGCAAAAGTATGTACAGTAAATAGTGTCAAAACAAAATGCTCATGGTATAAAAACAGCAAATGAGACAAAGCCAACTGACCCATCCCGAAGAATAACACGATCTGAAATTAATAAAAACCGCTGGCGCTGAACCTCCAGGTTTTGGCACACACAAAAAATTGGGTTCAAACCCGCAATCTCTTGAGAAAAGAGGGGGGGGAAAACACACACAAAAACACAAAAAACAGGTCGGGTTCGAAAAAAGTTTCAGCGCGGATTCGAATCCGTTCACGCATGACCTAACGTTACAATTGTCCAGCGCTTTACCATCTGAGCCATTCATTTGGCAACTGACGTTACTACGTGTTTGTAAAAGAATTATAACGTTCTTTTCTGTAAACTCCCTGTCGCGTGATGGGGTGGG